>JAQFYE010005788.1:0-11519 GCA_034694305.1 Protaphorura glebata | reverse complement strand
GTAACTGACTTTATATTTTTCTCAATTACTTTTACAATTACCTAAAATTTTGACCATCAAATACGAAGATGTAATGTAACTATGATGTTAGCATACATCAAATCATCATTTCGAGAAAGTAATTTGAATTGTAATTTGTAATTGTAATTGCATTTTCAATTACAGTTAAATAATTGTAATTGAAATAAATTACTTTTCCATATTTGTCCACGAAATTGTAATTGTGGTTAATTACTTTCGAAATTTCTCCGTGTATTTGTAATTGTAATCGACTACAATCAGAAATGAGGGTGTAATTTGTAATTAATTACATTTAGTAATTGACCCAAGTCTGCTCTAAAGTCGACCGTTCATATTTTGAGTCTCACAAAAACTTTAGATGCATGTTACGAAACAGACATGAAAAGAATGAACAGATTGCCGCGCGTTCTATATCTAATTCGGTTTCTATGATAGGGTAACCAGGACCGTGTCTACACGGCGAACCCTCACTAAAACGGCGAAACTACCGGAGAACTTCTGGTAAAGCCCGGTCTCTAATTGAACCCGGTCTCCATTACAACCCGGGTACATTTCCCTACTTTCTCCATGCACTCGTATGGAGAAAGTCGAGAAAGCGACTGACCTGGAGACAGATTTTGCAAATAGAGCCCCGGGGCTATATTTGAAGTTCTCCTATAACTTTGTACTACTTATTCGAGACTAAGATCAATACGAAATGTATTTGGAACGTACCAGAGAATTCACAGAAATGATTGGCAATGTCAAAAGGAGCATAATTTAGGCCGCAATATTCGAAATCAATGAATGTAACTTTTGAGGTTTTCTCATTATAAATCACATTCGCGAGTAGAAGATCATTGTGACAGAAAGTTAGAGGCATATTTTCTCTGTCGATGATTTCTTTCAACTCAGCCAGTGCACCTTCAGCCCACCCTGACTTGATTCCGAGTTTTCCGAATCTGTTCAAAAATATCTCTTGTCATACTTAACAAAATATTTACATTTTCTTTTAAATCCTGGTTTCATTTTTTATTCATACGTTGATATTAATTTCGTGTTTGTTGTCAGAGCTTCTTCCGCGAGCTCATTAATTCTCCGGAAAATTTCCCAAATCATTGACTTATTTGACTCTGAACTATCTCCGTCCAAGCGTACAGAATGAAAACGCCCCATTTCAGCAGACACAAGTTTCGAGATCATTCGGCTTTTACAAGTGTCCGTGTCAAGTATTTTACCATTTATAAATTCATAGGCTACCCCATTTTCAAAAATCGCGTAAAGTTCCGGGCCAAGTTTCTCCTTATGGAGTATCTGAAAATAGTCAATTTATAAAATAAACGTTATACCCATGAGAGTTTAACTTTGATTAATATCTTACTGTCATAGTTTTAATCTCCATCTCCCTGTCAATCATCACCTCAGTTTTGACTCCATATACTTTGATGACGACCGAGTTTTCAGGGTGTCCTTCCAAATAAAATCCGTACAAGTTATTTGTGATTCCTTCGGTAAATATCTGACAATGAAACCACTTTTCATGTAATAATCACATAAGGCTAAAATATTTCAGATTAGTCAAGTGTTCTGATCACAAATATTCTATGAAGGTTTTGTCGGCAAGTAAAATCATTTTTGTATTTATAACTACTAATTAAAAAAGTTATTGGTACCTTTACATGTTTCAGAATAATGATATGAATGGAGAAGTTCAGAATATTTTGAATGTTTCTACCGTCAAATCAACTTTAAATTATACCCGCATATAGATCGTGAATATTTGTGTTCAGGACGCTTGACATGACAGTCGACATCATCTTTTATAACATGATGTCCAATTTTCTTTCAGCTTGGACCTGGTTTTTACTTCAAGACTGGTTTGCTCAAGTAAATTAGCGCAGGGAAGGAAATCGGAATCGGAAACGGAATCATACTTCGAATTCGAAAAAAATTGATATTTTGACCAGAATTGGAATTGGAATCTAAATTTTTAATACATTCGAATTCGAAATCAGAAAAAATAGAAATTCGAATTAAAAAATCGGTATCGGAATTCGAAACAATTTTTCGAATTTCCTTCTCCGCCATAAGCAGGTACATAATAATCTGAATCGAAATCGGAATTCCGATTCGGAAAAAATCTGTATTTTGAACAGAATTTGAATCGGAATTCGAATTGAAATCCGAATTCTTAAAACATCGGAATTCGAATTTTAATTGGAATCGGAATTTTTGAATACATCCGAATTCGAAATCGGCAAAAATAGTAATTCGAATTAAAAAATCGAAATTAATTTTTCGAATTTCCATTTGAATTAGTGACACACATTCTGAGCAAGGGAAAAAATATGGAATTCTTTCTAAAATATTCCTGTCAAACCTTGTAGTTAATTTTGTCCTGACTATTAGTCCAGTGTGGCCGGATCACTTGGAGAACTTTTCTAGCTCCAACATTCACATTTTCTGGATCAATGAATACTGGAATTTTAGGAACTTGGTCAACATCTTGCATTTTTTGTGCTTTCTGTTAAGATATAGATTCTATCTAATATTCTAATATGCACTACTAATACAGACACCGGTCGCGTGCGCGTGTGGAGGAAAGGATTTAAGTGCAAGCCAGAAAAAATTGGATCTGCTCAGCTGGTTTTCACATCTGTTATAGTCACACATTAATGCATGAAGCGAATAGGGTTGTGAGGGTATTTACCCGGGTAAATGCCCGGGGTTCATAATTAATTTCCAGATGATGTCTCCGGCAGTTCTGTCAATACAAAAAACTCTTTCCCAGTTTCAACCAATAAAACCGGTTTAAATTGAATTATTCGTTTACAATTTTTTTACGCGAACGAGAACTTAAACGAAGCTCTTCGTGCATGGTTGTCGTTTTCCTTTTATTCGGGAACAAGTAGATTGCTTCTATTCTATTCATTCTATTCAAAATGTACACGCGATATGATTCGGTAACAGCTAAACAAACCAAAATTCTTCAACCAAATTGCCTCATAAACACTTGCACATCCTTTTCGCAACTGTACGATTTATCAGCGGCGAATCTAGGAATTTCTCCAGGGGGGGTTCAAAGAAATAGCGTGCACATATGGTTCCGAAAAGGAATGCCCGGCCGCCGGAGGCGAGAAATTTTTTTCGACCTTTTTCAACATAATGTTGCATGTAAAACGTACTTTTAACGCCTAATATTTGGTCTTTTTCAATTTTATCTAGTCAGTATTTTAATCTCCAGGGGGGGTCCAGATCCCCAAGACCCATACCTAGAGCCGCCACTGCGATTTATAATTTATAATGTGAATAAACACCCAAAATGGGAATAAACACCCAAGTATTTACCGGGGTATTTACGCGGGTAAATACTCAAATTATAAATACTCGGGAATTTTACAACCCTAGAAGCGAAAATCACACCCGGACTTAAATTGAGATTCAAATTATGAATTCTACGAGGCAATTAACTTTAAGTGGTCTATAGCCTTGGTTTGCTTGAACTCATACAGGTTGCAGTATCTGAATATAGATTTTATCTCATCCGCATCGAATCAACTAATGGATTTTTAATGGCATTCCCATACCTATACAATACATTGCATTCAAGTTAATTTTCAAATCACCCAGAGACAGGAGGGTTCGATTGATTTTATCTTCAAAGTATTAATCTCGAATTGAAATAAGACGCGTTCACTAGTCACTTTTAATTATTTTAAATCTGATGGACACAATTTTTTAAGATCTCTCTCTACAGTTTAAATTAATAAATAATATTAAATTGAGACGATGACGGAGGTTGAACTGGAGTAAGATCTCCCTGAATTCATTCTAATACCATGGAAGAAATAAAGAATTTTTTGTATGCCGATTAAACAGTTCCCATCCCACTGATCCAATTGTTGGGGTGCTTCATAAAACACAAAGTCATTCTCCAACACCTTCAAAGTGGAGAAAGGGGTCTAAGGTTTTGAACGCTTATGGATATTCAAAACCGTAGACCCCTTTCTCCACTTTTGAAATACAGGGTGAGTCAAAAGTATTTCCCCTGATTCGATTTCGATTCGACCGGGACACGGCTTAAAATGAAGCCAATGAAGTAGAAGGATGTTCAATGATGTGCACTTTTAAGTTTCTAAACCAACGGCCAGTCTGTAACCGCTCAACTTTTTTTTACATTGCCAAGATGGGGACAGAATTGCCAAAATCTAGCATTCTCCATGCTTTTTAAATCAAATTCATTCGAAGAAACGACAGGTCTTGTTGATTATGACAGCGGTTGTCAAGTGAAACCGCGTATTTTCTTTGCCCCTTGACAACAGGACATTTGAATTCAAATGTCCTGCTTGACAACAAATATAGTAAAATGCATGGGAGACAAGGGGAAAGTGCCGGATTTTTTTTTTCGGCAGCCAAAATATAGAATTCGAATCAAAATTTGAACCAGCTATGGTGATCATTCTATAGCAGGTTAGTTTTAGTTCACAAAGACCCTGTTTTTGGAATTTCGAAAAAAAAATCGTACGTTGAGTATTTTAAAGTCACACTTGAATGTTTTCACTAATGCATGCAACTACTTGAGAATTTTTCATTTTGGAAAATAATTAATATTATTTTTGTAGACCACATTTACGACAGTTTTTTTTTAAAAAAAAAGAAGGTCTCAGAATTCGTCAGAGGAGCCCAAAACACCAATCAGTATCACCATCACTCTGTGGCTTTTAGTTTTCCGGAAATTACCTGACAAAAACCTTAACACTGCCTCTTAATTTTTTTTATCCCTGTTATGCAGAAGCTACGTTGTCAGATATCCGATCGGATAGTTGCAGTTATCCGACTGAATAATAATTCGGAAAACCACCAACAAATAAAATTCTGAGAAACCTCGAAATACCGTAGATCGGTAGATCTGCATCGCATAACCTGGGAGCTCATAGATATCATAAAATTCTCAACATTGAGTATTCGAAAGAGCGGGGAACCCAATTTTTTTTAAATTCATTTGCTAGAAGAAAAATAATATTTCTAAAATTTGAGAATTCCGAGTAAACTGTAAACTGATTAAATTTAAAAGTGCCAAGTACACATGGGCACACTTACGACCTGACCTTACGAACATTTGACCCCGCTGGGCTCTCGCTAAGACCGAATTGGTAAAATTGACTCACTCACGTACGTTGTAAGAACTTCAAAAATATACTATGTATACTAATTTTATTGTTAGTTTTATTTATTTATTTACTAGTAGGTCTTGGAATCTTGTAATAATAGGTGAGAACAAAGGTCAAGTACTTTTGGGGAACGGTGTTGTTTTCTCGCTTAATTAAATATTTCTGAGGGTTTCTCTTTTGTTATTTCATTAATGCAAATTATTTTGAATTATGTGAGTTCTGTCTCGTCCTTTCTGGACTTGACCTTATGTGTGACCTGTTAAAGATCGTGAATATTAAATTATGGTGAAGTGACGGCTTGTTGACTTCTTAATGTGGTCACATTTATGGAATTTGGCGTCGGGTTCATGAACCGATCATGTCAAGTAGTTACGGTAAGATTGTAATAATATAGCGGTGATTCCATACGGACGGCAGGATATATTGAAATATAAGTCGACTACGTTTGACCTTTTGACATATATGACACCCACAAATGATTGCAGTCATTTTACTTGACATACATTCTATTCTGTCACAGGTCAACGATGCAGAAATTAATCCGCTGCCAAACCCGATGGATGTCCTCACTCTCTTCAAACCCAACCAAGCCATCCACATCCACTTCCACTAACCTCCCAACAACAACGGTTGAGGTCAAGGGTCATCCAATCCCAGCCCCTCGTAAGCGAAAACAAATCATTCGAATGGACCCGTCATCCTACGCCGGGGCTGCCATTGGAGTCGCTAAACCATCCTTGCTGGAACGTCGTGGAGAAGCCAATTTAATTTTACAATCTTTTGCACCGCCTGGGAAGCGAAGGACGACAGAGTGGTTGCTTTTAATTCAGCAAGACATCGATTTGAGGCCCACGAATTTAAAAAGAGTTTGGAATTCGATCAATACGGAGGCGGAGTTGAAGGAGCAGATGTAAATCTTATTTAAACTACCACGTAGTTAAGGGGTGTGGCCTAATTTGGCACTGCAGTCGATTTTAATATTGAAATTTCCAGTTACAACCCCAAACGGAATAATATCCTTGGCTCCGATTTGGCCGCTGCTCATTTTCTAGTCAGAAGAGGTGGGAAGATCCGGTTTCAGAACCAGATTGATTGGATTACAAAGTATAGAAAAGATGACGTGGGGCAAGGGGAAATTGACGCGGTCATGACTCGAGAACTTTGTACCATGCCCACGACATATGATCCTAGCTACAGAGTAGAGGCCATAGATGCTTCCGGCGTTAGGATTCATTATGAGGGGCTTGCTAATTTTGGTAAACAATTAAAAAATTGAACTACTTTTATGTCAGATAATAGTTAGTTCGTTTGTTCCATCTGATGGAGACATAGTATCGTATGGGAAATATCTGATTCTTATTCACATTTTCTCATATTGCGTCGAAACGCATTATTTGTGTATAAAAATTTGAATTTTACTAAAATATTCTCCTTTGATCGTTTTCTTGTTTAGAAAACTTGAATCACGTGACGTCCATTGCCCTTCAGAAATCACCTTTATTGAATGATTGGGGTCTAGACAGGGTCATTGGGATATTCTCTGAGACATTGGAATATTTAGACTTGTCTGGATGCAGGGGGATTTCAGATCGTGGTCTCGCCGCCATGTGGAGGTTCAAGTATGTAACTGTTCACTGGAATTGTAAACTAATATTTATTTCTTTTTAAAAAATGCTAGGAATTATTTTTTCGGGAAGGTTGTTTTTGTACCCCCGGGGTTCAAATATATTTCATTTTCGATTTCAGAATTATCCAAAGATATGAAGCCCACCAGAGATGTTAATTCGAATTCGTATTTCGAATTCAAATTCCGATTCATTTCATCGTTCCCACACTTATAATTCGAATTCAAATTTGAATTAAGTTGAATTCGAATTCCGATTATTAATTCGAATTCAGATTAATATTATTTCCGATTCGAATATGATTGAATTCCAATTCCGATTATTCTGAATATGAATTCTAGTAATCCAATTCCAATTCGGATTAATTTTATGTCGAATTATGATTCAAATTCTAATTAAGATTATGTAAAATTTTATGAATTTTTTCGAATTTGAATTCAAATTTCCGGAGTTGGGGCTTTACTCTTTCTATACACACTGAAATTGTGTTTACATTACTGAACGAAACAGGGTTTGTGAGCTTAGAAACGTAATTTCCAGCTTTATATTACGAAGCCGTAAAGCCATTCAAAATCAATCGGAATTACAAACAATTTCTCTGAATTCCAATTCGAATTCCGATTATCGAATTCGAATTCCGATTATGTGGACTTTGAATTACAATTTTTGAATTCCGATTCCGATTATTCTCTATATGAATTCTAGTAATCCAATTCCAATTCGGATTATTTTTATTTCGAATTATGATTCCAATTCCATTTAAAATTATGTCAAAATTTATGAGTTTTTTTTTTAATTATAATTATAATTCGAATTCGAATTAACATCCCTGAAGCCCACCTTGTTAAAAATTCATTTTGTTAAATGGACAGGCAGAGCGGAATTGAGATTTCTTTAAAAAGAGGCTTATAACCCGGTTAATACATCCTACTGAAATTTTCACAACTGTTCCTTGCGGCACAGACGCAGCATCTCCTGTAAAAATAAAAACAATAAAATCCTCAAAATGACAATCTTAAGACAATTCCTCCTAATTTCCAGGAACCTAAAAACATTGATCCTAAAAGACCTACCTCATATTCAAAATTTGGAAATCGTGTGTGCGCACCTTGAAGAAAAACTCCCGAATTTGACATGCATCGGTGTTGATTACGAGAAGGGAATTGATGAGGTTCGTCAGAAGACAAAAGAAATGGAGGATGAGGCGAAGAGATTACAAGCAGAGGAAGAGGCGAGGACGATTGAGGGAAATATTCTGAATCTGAAGTGAATGTTTTTCCCCGAGTGTTGGCCGGTCCTTCTAATCTAATCAGTTCACTTGTAGTTAAATCTTATCAATGTTGTGATTTATGTTTCCAGTGGGATTCAATTAAAAATGTTGAAACTGATTGTCTAATTTTATTTTGCAATTTTTATTCTGGCTTCATTAATATTCTAATTAGTAATTAGAATATTAATGAAGCCATGCAATGCTGGAAAAAAATTATTCCAGATTTGATTGTTGAATTTTAGTTATAATTTTTTAAAAGTCCATAAATTATATAATTCAAATTATGACTAGACGTTAACAAAAATACCGGGTCAGAAATCTTCATTTCTAATTAGTTTCGAATACAAGATAATCAAGATTTCCGGTTTATATTAATTTATGGTCATTTCCCTGTTGTTGGAAAAACGGTCCGGACATTCATAACAGTTTGTTCTGAAAGTGTTACTGGACAGTTGCACTGAATACTTTAAGCATATATCATGTGACATGATTCATGTCATATATCAGGTCATGTTCCGTTTCTGCTATAACGACGTACTCGATGTACCGTTCGCGGCGTACCTCTATTTGATCAGAAGAAAGTACCCCTAGTAGTTGTAGAAAATCAGAGGGACGTGATTCACTTTTCACAAAATGCAAATATGAAAGAATGTTCAATGAAATTACCTATATTATTACAATTTCTGAAGCATAGAGGCAAATTTTGTTTAAAATCATTGAAAGCCTCTATGAATTGAATTGTCACCAATTTTGAATTTGTAAACATTTCGTTTCTGTAACTTTTTGCCGAAAAGTCAACTAACGAAATTATTCTCGTGATAATTTGTGTCGTCTTTTTTGACCTGGTGTCACCCACGATTAACAATTATTCAGTTGGTTTCAGAAAAGTCAAAAGTTTGAGTGTATTCTAGAAACCCCGAATTCGTCTCTAGTTAATTTATTTTAGATTTGGACTACTCGACGATCAAAAATGTCACACAAGTGCTTTCTTTGTGCGAGACAATTTGAAGTGTCAACATCCAGGTCAAGGTCAGGGACTCCCATTCTGTCACATTCTGAGAGTTCTTTCTTGTTGAAAGAAGTTCTTGGATTACGGTCGGTTGACAAACCAAATACTAAGAGAAAATATTTAAATCGTCTTGCAATTAAACTTCAAAAAGTTTGTTACTGTACCGAATGTTTAGACATCATTTTAAATGCTTGTACACTGGTGACTGAGTTGGAAATACTGACGGCGAAAGTATCGACAGAAAAAATGAATATTGTTCAAAAACTCAAGGAAACTTGTGAAGAAATTTCAAACAAAATAAATGAAACGCCGGGAATGTTGCAGGCGCTGAGGAGCGAAATTATCGGCGGTAATTACTCAAAAATAATAATTTTTGGATTTTCTTCATAATTTACATGCGATTGTAAAAGGACTTTACTACAAGGTCCGTGGGTTTTGGGGTATTTTCAAATAACTAAACATTAAAAGTATTGTTGCTCTGTATGAATTATTGTCTCACTTTGGGTTGAGAAAAATACAGTGGGATAACTTGTAGCGACTGTTCTTGCATTTGCATTGCAGCCTCCGCGTGTTTTTTTCTTAAATTAAGGAAAATTTTTTTTCTTCTTTGATGGCAAGATATTTAGAAATCGGATTTTGTTTTCTGGCAACTCATTCGTTTTTGAAATTTGTACACACACGGTCCGAAGTGGTAAAGCCGTTTTTTTCGAGTGCCACCGACTTTTGTAAAATTTCACATTAATTGAGAAAATTACGTCTTTAAAGCGATTTGAAGTGCGAGGAATATGGAAATATGACTAATTCTGACATAAATATTTTTCTAATTGCAGAGATAAACAAGACTAGCGGCACTAGCGGGAGAAAATCATTGAGGTTGCTAGAGGCCTCGGCAAATAATTTTGAGCGTATGTCAAAAGAAGAGTTCAAAACACGAAAGGAGGGATCGACTCAAACTGAAAATACTTCAGAGAATTCTCAAAACGGTCATGGAGGAACTCCAAAAAATCAAGACACTGTCTTAGACGCTGCTCCTGTTTCTGTGGCTCACGGTGAATTTATTTCGTACGTAACTGAAATAATATTTACCTTACAACAGTCATAGTTCGTTTGCTCTTGCCCAACACAATGGAACTTTAGAAGGAACGGAATACATACTTATTTTCTAAATCACAACAATTCACAATTTTAAAATATTTTCAGGGGGAGTGAAGAGTTCGCTGATCAGAATCTCAATGATCTTCCTGAAACGAATGATTTTAATTCGACTTTGAACAAGAGATCGTTAAATGGAATACGCAAAGAAGGAGTTTCCGGAATTCAGATTTCGGACTCGGACGCTGGCGGGAGCGGGACAACGACAAATATGCCTTCACAGTATGTTGTGCAAGCGTCAAAACAAATGAAAATCGTAAGGTACTATTGTGGAGCATGTAATGAACGATTTGACGATTTTGATTCTCTTCACGCCCACGATTTATTACACTTGAATCCTGGACAACAAATGGAAATCAGACGAGATAAATCTCCTACTCGTGTTCCTAAAAGCGCAGAAGGAGAACTTTCAAAAGAAAATTCTGGAGTTTCACAAGAGGTTCCTACAGCTACAAAAACGGGATATAAAACTTCTCAGCAAAAGTTGAAAGTTGTACAAAATCTCAAAGTTTCGAAGCGGAACCCTCAAGTTCTGAATCAGGACCCTCAAGCTTTGAGTCAAAATCCTACAGCTTCGAACCAAATCCCGGAAATTTCGAAGCAAAATCGTAAAACTTCAAGGCAGAAACCGCAAGTCAGAAAGCAGAATCCCGACGGTTCTAAACAAAAGCCAAGAGTTCGGCGCAGCAACGGGAAAGAGAAACGCCAGAAAAGCCTTATTATTCGGGAAAAGAGGGCCGCTGCTTATTATCAACCGATCAATTGTGAAGAGTGTGGAAAAGTACTTTCGAATCACAACAAATTGAAGGATCACATTTTGACAATACATCGAGGTGAAGGAAAATTTAAATGCGAATTGTGTGAATTCACTTGCCAAATTCCGGTTAAACTTAAAAGACACATGATCAATCGTCACTCGGATGCCAGAAATTATATATGTGATTTGTGTAACAAAGGGTTTAAAAGGAAAGATACGCTTCAGGCTCATAAGAAAATTCATGAAGGGAAAACTTTACACGAATGCAAATTGTGCTCCTGTAAATTCACATTTGCCACTTCTCTTAGAAAACATATTAGCGACAGAGATTGTTTGAAAAGTCAAAGTCAATTTCCATACTTCCATCAAAGAAGCGCTCAAGGCGCTTTTAGTTAATTATTGTTATCATACTCCAAAACCCCGATACGTGTCATTACGTGAGCCCCCCCTTACAGACTTGAAAGTACACGTAGAGTACGTGTACCCTGCGTGCCTAAGTGCGAGCCCCCTACCCCCTTTATTTAAATTTTAGACT
>JAQFYE010005787.1:0-11521 GCA_034694305.1 Protaphorura glebata | reverse complement strand
TATGAATCGGGCTCTGTATTGACGAATACCTCTTGCAGGTCACTGGTTTGAAATAAACGTCTAAATAAATAAAATAATAAATATCATTCTAATCGTTAATTTAAATTAGGAATTAATCACAAAATAATTATAATAGTTTATGACATATATGGGCACGTAACCTTCCCCTCATGCACTCGACAATCCAATCGAGTCAGTGAGATTATGCATTTGTACATGTACAATCATGAATGATCTGGGTCTCTGGGGAGTTATTCCGCTTGGAAATTAGTGTTCCGTATCAGATCATTCAGATCGGATCAAGCCGTCGTCGGGATCATCTGATGCGTCGGATACGGATGGGAGCGGATCATCGAAATTCTATCCGACAAAATTTCAAATCGGATCGGGTCATGTCCATTCTGATCACGGATAGGGTCGGGTCAGAAGAATTTCATCCGAACGAAAGTCGAAGCACGTAGAAGCCTAGCGCCTAAGGAGTAGGATTTTTGCGAAGAAAAACTCGTCCGAAATAATTTAATATTTTTCTCAAATGCCATTCAAGAATCCGGAGTTTGCAGGTCTTTTCATGCTGATATCTACTTGAGCGATTATCAGCGCAGTTATGCGCATCAGATTTAAAGCGAAATCGCTCCCTAGATCCAGATCCGTCGTAAGATTCTATACAAAATGCAAATATCACTTTCTCTAGTAGTTAAGTTGATTATATCTGTAAAATGCTTAAGTTCTATATCTTATATTTTATCAAGTCTGCTACGTTTCTAGTTTATAGTTTCTCATCTCATCTGCGAAAAGATTTTTTTGTGTTACCATTGTGAGACAAACAATAAGCATACTTGTATGTGTGAATGCATTTGGAAAAAACACGTAAATAAAGAATCCAATCCAATCCAATCCAATCTACATCTACAACTCAACCTGATTGGGCTGGCTCAGGATTCCCTCCGTGTTAGCGTTGTAAATGCCCAAAGCGCCCGGGAACTATTTTTTGGTGCGAGAAGACGACGGTTATCATTCTAACTCGTCCTATAACTCGAAATTACTTAGAAATTGAAGAATTCTGTCAAAATTAGGGTAGGAGAATTGCCGGTAACGCTGTATATTTTTTACTCTCACCAATTCAAGAGTCTACGAAAGTCAACTAGAAGTCAGTGGTGTAAATTACCGAGACAAAACATTCGGTGGATATTAACAATAACATACGATGTTCCTTACGCATGTTCCATATCAACCGTTGCAACGTAAAAATTGCTATGTACAATACAAAATATAGTATTTTTGTGCGGTCGAAACGTTGTACTAGGTTGTAGGCGTTATATTACATCCCATTTTCGAAAGTTTCCAAAGTTCCCGGGAATGTTCCCAAAAAAAAATGGCCGGGCATTTTACAACACTACAGTCCGTGTACAAATCAGGCTGGGAATTCTTTCTAACCGATCGTTTTCTCCGCTTTTTACAACAACCTGCCAACTTATATGCAACATGCTACTCATTCCACCCGTATACTTCAGTTTCAGTCAGTTGGTGAATCGTGTTTCATATTATATCTTTTGTTCTATTCATTCACGCGAGGATAGAGGTCTAAGACTTTCACCACTTGCATCATTAGGTTACACGGAGAAAGGTGGAGAAATACCCGCGCTCTAATTGAACCCCGCGTTCTGTTAGGGGTCAGCGTTCTAATCGGGATTTTACGTATGCATATTTTTACTAAACTATCGAGTTTGCGGACGCGGACAACTGTTCGCAAAGGAAACGCAATCGTATGATCAGTTTCGCCTATCAGCTCATATATACACATGGGCAATGGGCACCGACAAGGACCGGTGCCGGTGCGCGGTGCGGGTACCGAAATGCGATCGATTTAGCTCTGACTGCACTCACTCGAGCTCAGATCTCTTGTGTATAACAACGTCCACTTGGTCAATTTTCATTTAGTCGTGGGTAGAAGAACGGTATCGAAATGTAGTTACTGTTATTTTCTTGCGGGCCAAAAACGCCCTTAGTCTTCATTTTCAAATAGCATAGTTTTAGAGTCTCTACTTCTTGGTCTGCGCAAAGGGAGTAATATCCAATTTCAATCTAGTAAAAAATTATTAGTATTCGAATTTTCGGAAGTCGATTTCATGAACAAGGAAACAAACCTCGGCTCAGGTGAGAATTTGTTCTGAGCATTGCATTGTGTAATTCGATATTATTGATTACGGAGAACTCGGCGCTGAGAAGCGTGTAGTGCATCAAATAATACGTGAATTACGAATTAAGACGTCAAAATGACCATAATCAATTACTCACGCGAGATTATAATATACATAGGTAGTATGTTGAATGCAAAAAAAAGAAACAAACAATTAGGATGCTGAGTTATGTTCGAGATCAATAATCTTTTGTTTGTTTGTTTGTTTCTTTATTTATTATTATTGCAAGTGCGGCCTGAGGTAAACTCCCATTTATTTTTTTTATTTTTTTTTAAGTGTCATGCAAAGCATTCAAGAACACGAAGTGAACAAGTAAACCTACCGTATATGACCAAATTAAACCTACTTAATACAGCGCGGGGCTCAAATAGAACTCGTGTCTTTCTCCAGCTTTCTACATATAACCTAATGGAGAAAGTGGTGAAAGTCTTTGACCTCTGAATCCACCTGAATGAGTAGGGCGCGGGAGGTCTATTCGGCCAATTACGCTATTCGGTCCTGTCATAATTTTATGAGATAATTTTCTTAAAGTATTCAATACTCGTACTTTCAAATTGGGGATACCGATTTTAAGAGAATTTTAAGACGGATTCAGTTAGATTTCACTAATCGCACTTTCGCACTTCTGTCTCAAAATAAGTGCATCCTTGACATACAGGGTGGACCAGAACTAGGTTTTACGACTTTGGCAATGCTCCGGCAAACGAAATGTTAGCTCAAAAAAATTAACACCGGCGTAAAAATCAGGTCTCAAAGTCTTTATTCTCATAACTCAGTCGCAGCTGACCCAAATCTCAAGTTGCTGGAAGTGGCAATGGCAATTGAGCTGAGCATGGCGAATACTCTTCAAAGTCGTTAAAACTTTACTTTTGACCTACCCGATACAGTGCGGTCCAGAAATTGGTAACGCTTTCAATATTTGTACAAATCATGATGACCGGTTGGTGAATTCTCATTTTTTAATGTATACAGAACATTGTCACAGTCTTACGGCTTTTAACACTTGAACGCCGGAAATACAAGGAACTACTACTACACCAAATTCTTTAACCTCGCTACGTTCTAATTTATGAATTCTGGTGGAGAGGTCGAGGGGACTGTTTTATTTTTCTGGCCCGGTCTGGAATTTATCAGTTGGCTTTATCGATGTTGATTTAGATAATGGCGAGCGACCCAACTGACGTTCAAATGTCCAACATCGGGGCCGACTTCGGAACTCTTTCAATTAGAAACTGCTAAGTTAGAACTACTTACTGCTAGCATTAAGAATTTCTTTTATGTGAATATGGTTCGGTTGATAAATTCGATCTACATTAAACTATTACCCTCGAACTGCTTCTAATTCTTTGTAAGTATATATTCCTTTATGTTACTTAGATGATGGTAGAAAAATCTAGGACTATTTTGTAATTCAGAGGTTAGGGTAGAATATAAGAACTGATGAAATCAGGAGGAATGTCTCTAAGTCTACTATATTATTGACTATCCAAATGCGGACGAAAATGCCAGTCACAAATCAATTCGGAGGAATGCAACGAGTTCATCCAAGGGTGTAAAACCATTGGTGTCCGTGAAGCTTCGATTGTGCCATATTGTCATCACTCATCGATATTAAAGCGGTGAATAATTAAGAACGTACTTTTAAATTGTAGGTATTACTTAATAAATTAAAAAGTAACCAAGAACCAATACAACAAAAAAACACGTGGTCTTAAAACTCTCACAGTTTTTAGAGAAACAATTTCTTTAGAACTGTATGTTTCAGGTTCAAGTGTTAAAGTTCCAACAGATTGCGCAAATTAATACACGCGATGAACTTATTCGGGTTTAGAAAGTAAATTCCCCCGATAATTATCAGAAAACCTCGAAAATATTTTATAAAAATCTTGACACGACCTATCTAAGTTAATGTTTTATACTTATGCCATAACATTTCCTATAAATTAATAATACATTCCTTTCATTTGGGTCTCATCAAAGCGGAAGTGTGATATTCATATTTATAAGAATACCATACTCAACTCTTCCTCCATTTAATGTCACCTTGCATTTGTAAGACTCAAATATTACGTTCCATCAATAGCTGCTTAAGTTGTACTGAATTTATCCAGATTCCTCGCAAGTTGCAAAGCTAATACCAAACCAATCTGGCAGACTATAACTCTATTCCATTTTGAAAGAAATGAACTTTCAAAATAAGGACAATTGTCCTAATTAATGTATCAAGAACTCAAAATTGTATGTACAGGGTGTCAAATATGTATTCAATGGACTGTAAGTCAGAAACCGCAAAAGCTGCAAACAAGTAGAAAACCTCATGGGTAAGATCAGGTTACTCAAATTGGATTTCAGACACAACATTTCAACTCAGTCTCGAACCGCGTTCACACGCACGAAAATAAAAAATTACATTCCACCGTTTTCCAGTCGTGTTTTCATGGTCTTGTCTTTTCTCTGATAAGTCATGAAGACGTCGAAGATTCGGAAAAAATCTACACCATGACATTCGCGTGTCTCCCACGAAAATATTAAGCCATGGGTTGATAATTTCTGAGCAAGCGGGTTATCCTTCCAATTTGCTACTGGATTCGTACATTTTAAAGAAAGTGAGAGTTTCAGGAAAAACCAACTTGCTCAGAAATTGTCGATCCGAGGTTTTCAGGGAAGACACGCGTATGTCGTGGTAAAGTTTTGGCATTCAGATTGAGCTGAAATGTGTCTGACATTTAATTCGAGCTGATCTTTCGAGGTGATTGTTGCTATTGCGGTTCCTGAGTACAGTCTCGTAAATACATATCAGGCATCCCGTAAAATTAAGTTTCACTCTTTATAATCTGGCAGAAAATAGTACTTTAATTAAATGTAATACTAATTACAAATTAAATATTCGCAGCCTCATATGGAATTCCCTTCTCCACCTTCTAACAAAAGTAGCTAAATCATCACTGATAATATCACCCGGCTGTATTTTATTTCGAACATATATATATTACGCAGACATGTATAGACAATTGTCGAGTTGGCGCTAAATGAAATTCATTGTTAGTAGTTGTACTTCCTGCAAATTATGTGTAAGCAAAAATCGTTGTTTGACTTGAACAAACTGTCTGAATAAATAAATGCACAACTAAAACTAAAATCACAGATCAATTTATAGTCACTATGAATACAAACGCAAAGCTAGCAATCAAATACTGTCCCAATTGTGACCTAGGCTAGAACATTCCATCACTTATTCCTATCGGAACTAATATTAGAAAGAAAATAATGACATTTCTTAAAGTTTTTCTCCAGTCTTCGGGGACTGCACATGGAACAATTGCTTCCGTGCATTTGTGAATCTCGTGTGCGGTACACGCAAATACGAAGGCAGTCAATAGAACGTTCCCGACCTGTACCACCAAAAATACGTCAACAATTTCAGCACATGACAACTATAATCAATAAATTAATTCAAACGCACTGGGTAGGCAGGGACAAGAACTAGTACGCCATGGCCATCAGCTCCCATCCACACATGATACTGACCGACTAGAAGTTCGACCCAAAATTGGCCGAACCAGGCAAAAAATGACGAGAATCGCGTGCGCAGCATGCCGGATACATTCCGCAGAAGAATGTAACTTGTAACCTAATGTTGAAATAGTAAAATAAAATGACTATTAAAAGGCACAAAAAAGACGATCAGACATTATGTTGTAATTGGTTACCTACCGGTACCGGTCCAACATATGAATGAATCTCAAGACATTCCAGTTGATTACGACAAAAGAAGGAGAAAGCGCAGTACCCTCCAATACCACTAACAGAGAATAGAATTGCGCTGAGTGAAATACGCGTTGAGAAGAGATTCCCATGATTATCATCTTCAAGTATCTTATATCTTCGTGCTAGATGACTAAGAAAAGCTAACACCATTCCAAATGGCATGCTGTAACGGTCAACTTTCCATCGCGTCCACCAATCGTGAATATCATCGTCGGTTGTAACAAACAAGGCTTTCCAAGGTCTGGTTACAAATACTTTCTCAAAAAACACCTATAAAATCGATAGAATCGCTGATTAGGAAACTCAAAATAATACGCTAATATTAAACTCAAAATTGAATCCCATATATCCTCAGGGCGTCCACCGTCAAATTAATTGGTGTTTGGTGACATTTTGGAATTTGGAAAGTTTGGTAAGAGCAAGAGCAATACAAATGACAAATTAGAAAGGTAGAATTAAAGGAATGAATGAATGCGTCGATTGCAACTCGATTCAACTGGCTAATGCACAAAGATGGTGCGATTCTGTTATTCGTAAGTAAAATGCCTTACCTCCGACATATAAAGGATAGTGACGAAACTAATTATGCCAACCACTTTGAAGACCAAGTATAAATAATTAAGTGAATTGGTTTCGCAAGCAGCCCATGTGATTCTAGGTGGAATACTGAGGGCAATGTATACCACTAGAGTCCAGAAAGACATCAACGGAATCTAAACAAATCAAAAAACATTGTAAACATTGCCTGGTCTTTGTCAAAAGAATATTTATTATTAGAGATTGACGACATACAAACTCGTAAAACTGATAGGGTCGATTCATACAAAGACAAAGCAGAACTGTCATAATGTTGAGCCGAAATAATTCCTGGAAGCATTTGACCACGCTAAAGTCTCCTCGCAGAGTATAATTCAAGAATTGATTCCACCCGTGTAGGAAGAGAAATGCTGAGTATAAAATTTTCACGAACATATAAATCGGTAAAACTTGACTAGCCCCCATCATATTGTAGACGAGAATAAGTAGAACCATCCATCCTGTAAAATAATTTGAAATATTTGTCAAATATGAAATCAGGTATTCTCGAGGATTGACGACATTGGTGCTCTTCAGCTGCAATGTGAATGTTTTATAGAATACGTCACCTTTTGTTTCGTTGTCTTGATCGTGATGCAGTACTTTAGTGTAACCACTGTCTTCCGTGAAGAAAACACCCAACACCAGAATATAGACAACGGGCAGCCAAAAATTGGTTTGTGTAAAATATTTATTCTCCTTCATAAACATTGTAGTCCTAGATATTCAACCCGAATGATGAATAGTTAAACAATGAGCATGGCTCAAATGGAAGTGTGATTGTTACTCATTTCGATCACTAAAACTTACCTGTCACAAATCAAAAAGAATGTCATTATTAACGCCAATTTTGCTAGTGATATCATAGCGTCATAGTACTGTGCACTTTCCAAGCTTTTCTTCTGTTCAATACATGAGCACGAATCTCCATTCAAGCGGTTGTAACTGAAATTTTTCTTGGAGTTGTACCAGTGCCTCTTGATGAATGCAATGCATGCCAAGAGAAAGCTGAAATGCAGAATACGTAATTATAAAGTTCGATTAACTTTATATTTCTGTTTGTGAGTAAGAAAACAAAAAACTCATTGGCGCAAATGTACTTTCGCTGTGGTTTTACTGACTAATAATTCTTGAATAACGGATTCCTTAGTTGCCAATTATAAATACATATTCCAACCAAAAGCGAACAGCACAGGTCTCATATGTACATCATAATATCGTCAAATACAAAGAGCTTAATTCTTCTCCGATATAGTGATAAACTTACCAGACACTAAATATGGAGAAAGTAACCACTTGAAGGTTGCTTATACTTTCTGAGCTACTACAGCATGTTGCATCATTGTAATTCATGTTGTCATTGCAATACGTATTCAATAGAATCTGTAAACCAATATTATTTTCACTGAAATTTGTTATAATCCATCGAATTAGGAGATAATTAGATAATCAAACCAAACATATTTAATATTAATATTATGCAATAGAGAGCTACTGAAAATTAATCAGTTACACCTTTTGTTATATCATATATTAATATACATATAATAAAATAATATTATATTTAATTTGCAAAGTTCAGTTTACTTGAGAATCATGAAATAGAGTCTTAGATCCCAAATGGTAGCCGTCGATCGACTCACGAATATTCTCTGCAGCAACTAGACGTCCACTGGACCAAATGTCAACTTTAGAATATCGAAGTACCTGTTGAATATTTAATTATTAATTGCAGTTTTAATATGTTCCCAGTGAATTTCACTATTAAGTGACAGGAGAATTATAACCTTAACAGATTGATCGTTGTACAGGTCAATTCTCTCGTTCGTAACAGGCATCCACGGCCCATTCAACTTTTCCGAGTCTACAGGTTCCTGAAGTGCCCACAAAACTCGAGTCCCACGTTCCGCTAGTCGATCAATATTCTGAAAGTTATTGAGACTGAGATAATATCATTGAGAATCGGCAGATTAATCAGCCAAACGAGAAACAAAATTTTACATTGACAAAATCATACCACGACTAAGTGAGTAAGACTTGCTGTGTAGTCCTCCAAAACATTTGGGTCTAACGGATCAGAATACTTGATCGACCATCCGCCACTGCCGATGACTATAACACTCGGGATATCTTCTACGTCCATCTAAGTCATAAAAATGCCGGGTTCAATTATGCATGACAAGTAGCAATAGCAACAATCACTTTTCAATTACCTTCCACTGCTGTAAAGCAGAAATCATTGACTTGTTCGGAAAAGGATGCCAGAGGAATTGTATTCGCAAACCTAACTCCGAATCATTGTAAACCATATCCTGACTAAGTAGTGTACTAGGAGGAAACACAAAGCTATCCTCAACTCTTTGATTTTGGCTCGGGTATCCTGCAGCCGGCCCTGACTTTAGTGGGACAACCGTTTTCTTAGATGATTCATAAGTTGGTGTAATTTGATGAATAAAGGCATGGTACAATTGTTCCGTCCGTGTATCACCAATAAATACAAAATAATTCTTTCCTCCCCAGTAATCCATGTAACGCAAGCATCTCCGAGAATCACTGCAGAAGAAAGAACGGTTTACGGATGTTATGATCAAGATTAAAATTTACCAACGGCACTTACGTGTGTGAGTAGTGATGCATCATACATCCGTATGGCTGCCACACCTGGTCTCTGAAGTTACCATCAGACAAAAGCCACTTACAAGAATCCAACCCTAAGATACACAGGAAAATTTAATTTTCAGAGTGTATATTTTTAATAGCAGGTTGAAGTTATACAGGGTGTTTACGAAAAGTCGCACATTTGTTTGTTCAATTTTTTGGCTTGGCTACAGCGATTTCTATTACAGTCAAGCTAGAATTGATTGGGGAAGTATTTTGTCGAAGCAGAACGGACACAATTTAATCTAACAAGAATTTTCGATGGATTTTGGAGAAACCTAAGTTATAAAAATTAGACATTTGAATAAAATATATTAATTTTAAGCTGATAGAGTAAATGTTGAATTTTTTTCCGCTGGAATGCAACATAAATTCTTGTAACTACGCCAAAAAATCGGACAAACAAATGTGCGACTTTTTGTAAACTCCCTGTATAACAATAACAAATATATGGAATAAAAAAACAAAATGTGACAATTTACCATGAGTAAGTCTTAAAATTGTATGGTACAGGACAAAGCCACAAACAATAAAAAATGCTACAATTTTAGCATTTCTGGAGTTGAATTGATGTATGAAGTCTTTCTTTGCATGGTCGTGGTATCCATTTTGACGACTTCGGGAGCGTGGGCTATTAGAAGGAGATGATGGAAAACCATCTTTCTCGTCTATTTCCATTGAATAAGGAAAACCAGAGGCAACCAGAGGAACTGTTGTTGCTGTGATTCTTGAGTTTTCGTAGGGATTTTATTTCCTATATTAAAAATTAATATATAATTAATTATCAAGCTGTCATTATACTGAATTCATCTGAAAGCTTGACCAGTACTAAGCAGTATAGATGGATAAAAAAGGAGGAAGGTTGAAGGTTCACAAAAGACAAAAACTCTTTAAATGACGGGAGACTTTCAAAAACGGCCCGGAGTTAGAGTCCGAGCCAAAGAATTCTTTATTAAAGTCATAATGGTAATTATCCATTTTCAAAACGGTTCAGCGCGATAACCAAATTAATTTCCATTGGGTGCAACAGTACCATCACCCAAACTTACTAATCTTCTTCGCAAGGAAAACGAAAAAATAACGTGTATGAAGATTATTTAATTTATACTGTATTGTAGTTTCAAATATATCACAAAGATTATGATATAGAATTTCCAATTGAGGATTATTATGCACCGCAAAATAGGTGACATTTCGCGGCTGATCTGTTACAGCGAAATATTAAATCGCACGGTAATATAATAGAAATTCAAGTTAGATCCGTCACAGTAAACTATTAAAAACTCACGGCAGAATAATACAATTTCGCAGCGAATCTCCCACCCGACACATGATGTTAGTTTAGTTAGTTAATAATTATTGCTTTATTAGGTGAACAATTAAATGTGTACTAACATTTTGTGTTGGGTGGGAGAATTGCAGTGAAATTCTATTATTCTACTGTGGGTTTTTAATATTTTGCTTTGACCCATCTAACTTGAAATTGAAATTCCATTATTTTACCCATAATTATAAAGTTAAAATCGATTAGACGCGTAGGGATATAAATATTGAATATACTCATAAACACAGTGATACAGTCCAGGGATCCTTCCAATATGGTGGGTGGTCGAGTTCAGCTCTCTGCAATAGTTCCGGAGGTAGCCAGAGACAGAAAATAGAGTTTTAAGGAGACAATTATGGGTCACCCAGTCATCCCACATGTATCCGAATTTTGTAAGCCGAGCATACCGTACCCTATTCGAGTGAGTGTGCATGCCAGTGAAGGTCAAAAACATAGTCGTGATGACCTAGCTCAAATGAGGTAGGGCAGGGGACCAGGGGAGGTAGTGTCTTAGGAAGGGGTGTATCTACCTCAAAATCCGATAGGTCGCTGACATGTGTGCATGATGTCAAAATGACTAGACTAGGTGGTTTTTAAGCCCTTAGAAAAAGGTTTCAAGTTCGATCAGTAAACAGTTTGGTCAAAGTAAGTTGCGTGTCAACTCAATTCCCGGGGTCTATCCAAATATCTACGCTATATTATTAACATTTAGATTAGATATACCGTAAATGACCGATTAAGTGCTAGGCCGTTTAATTAAAATTTGAACTTTTTGGGCTGACGTTTATTTGAGCACCGGGGCGCTGCGAACTACAAGCTCTTATGGAACTACCCATCTAGTGACCTTGCGTTTAATCGGACCCATGTATCTATTGTAGCCCCGGCAGTTAATCTGTGTCATTTACTATAACCATTAGATATGGCATCCCCCCATATTCTTAATAGTATCGGTGAAATTAAGATAAACGTACGAAATGTCGAAATTAAATCTGTAAAT
>JAQFYE010005786.1:0-11524 GCA_034694305.1 Protaphorura glebata | reverse complement strand
ATGTAACAGCATGTAAAGGGGCGGTCGCTTAGACACACACCTAATAAACGCATTCCCGGACAGGAATGTAAGACACAAAATACAATGAACAGGAAATAACGACAAATTCTTAGCCACAAATCTACGACATAATTGAATTATGGTGAGACTCATGTCTCCACTGAACCAGATAATATTCAATAAAATGCGGAGGATTTATTTTATGAAAACAGCTGGAATTCCGTCCTGGATTCCCGAACACCTATTTATTATCTTTTATTTCGACAAGAATTTCAGCAGGACACTGTTGTCAACATTTATAGGTAAGAGAAGCTCAGGTCGGATTCTGCCCTTATCCCAATTCACTCTGAACAGACTTCAATGAAGAATTTATAAATTCTATTAACTCTAAGATATTTTAATACCCATTAGAATCTAATTCTTAGAATTACATAGATTCTAATGGGTATTAAAATATCTAATTCCTAGAATTAGATTCTTAGGATCAACTTTTCGGCCCGCCCTATTTTTAACACGCAGAAAGGAATTGTGCATTTAACCCGTCTTCTATTAGAGACCTGCTTCTAAGCGGTATTTTACGGTAGGTCACTTAACCATGGATCCGTAATTCTAGTTACTGCAAGTACTAATTACATACTTATATTATTATATTATTAGTACATTTCATATTTTACTAATGGACAATGCTATGACATAGTGTAATGTAATGTAGTCATTAACTTTTCTTGCAATTCAGAAGGAAATCAGTAATTATTCGTTCTGGTAATCCCATTGTAAGTTTGAGCCCATTATATAATTATTGTCTCAGTTGGCGTAGAATGTACTTTGGGTGTACAATACCATATTATGAAGAAATGCTTTGGATTTACGCAAGGATAGAATTCCTGGGATCAAGTCATTAGTCATGCCATGTTTCTGAAAATTGATCTAACACGAAATCATTGAAAATAAACTTGGAGTATAAATAAGAGTTTTTCTGTCCAGGAGTTGCAGAGTTCAACTGACAACCATTTAAGTCATACAATTTCATTTAGACTCGGCAATTTCAAAAGTATAAATAATTTCGGTAAGAACTATATTCTATTAGACTTTTTAGTTATCAGTAATGCAACATTAACCAAATTTAGGAGCAGAGGTATTTCTAAATTCAAATGTATTGAATATACTACCAAAAATTCGTGATGGAATCAGGCACTAATCCATCAAGCGGATCGTTACCGGAACTGGTAGCGACTATTCATTACCGGTTCATCATTGTTACTAATCCAAAAATTTTCAACAGGCAGTATCGTTACCGAAAGCAGAAGGTCAATTACTTGGAAGATGTAATTAATTACAAATTACAGCCTACTTTTGAAAATATTTCAATTACGATTACAAATTACAGCCTAACTTTGAAAGTATTTCAATCACAATTACAGATTACATGCAAAATCATTGATGTAATTAATTACAATTACAAATTACGTAATCGTAATTGAAAATGCAATTACAATTACAAATTACAATTCAAATTACTTCCTGGAAATGATGATTTTATGTGTGCTAACATCATTAGTTACATCGTTGTATTTGATGGTCAAAATTTAAAGTAATTATGAAAGTAATTGCGAAAAATATAAATCCAGTTAGAAACGAAAGTTACAATTACAATTACAGACAATTTTGAAAGTATTTAATTACAATTACAAATTACAGGTGGGATTCTGAAAGTAATTAATTACGATTACAATTACGTAATTGTAATTTGTTTGTTTTTTTGTAATTGAAATTACAATTGCCAATGTAATTGACCCAAGTCTGAAACTGTGCTAGGAGCTTCAAGCTAACAACTATCCCTGCGCATAAGCCAATTACTTTAAGAGTACGTCACAACTAATAAGGTGAAATTGATGAATTATAATTTAATCTAGATGATGGCATTCGCTGTACTCCTATTTGGAGCACTCTTTGGATTACTGACAACAACAAGAGCAGAGTGTTCATTCAACAGAGGTTTTACATTTCCAAAGCCATATGAGTGTAAAATTGGGATTGGACGACTAAATTATCAAGCAGATGGTAACATGGTAGTTTATGATGGAAATGGACAATCGAAATGGAGTAGCAAAACAGATGGAGTTGGAGAGCGGGCTGTCTTTCAAGATGACGGAAACTTTGTCATTTACGACATAGCTGGCAAAGTCAAATACACTAGTCGTACGGATGGTACTGGTCGACGTCTCGTTTTCCAAGATGACCGTAACTTTGTCATGTACAATAGCGCCAATAAACGTGTTTGGGAATCTAAGACATATTAATACTAATACTACGCCGAATTTATAACAGTCATTTCAAAAATTGACATAAACATTTGTTCTTCCTATTTAATAGTTGCGATAAGGTATTACATTAATCGATTGATGAAAACCTTATCCATAATTATCCTGTTGAATAAATGAATTCCGAACACAACTTTGATTTGTGAAAACTGAATATTGAAACTGAAACTGAAAACAAAATCGACTTTATAAATAAGAAATGGTGTTCAGACCACTGGGGGTACCTTAGAGGACTTATTTCACACCATCACAGAGATACCAGAGTGAATTTGCATTCTAGGCGACAGAGTGAAGTACATGTCATGTGGATTACCGCTTAAGTTCACTATACACACGTAAGAAAATATGTTGACTTAAGTTGAATGTCCTATGACCTTGAGTTCAGTGGCGTAACTAACAATGAGGAAAAGCGGGAAGGTACAGGTTTCCTTAAAAACGTCCTGGTGACCCCGAAAACTCTAAAATGTAATATTTGAAAATACAATTCCAAATGCAAACGTCATACATCTATAAGTTCATTTAGGATGTTGATAAAAAGAACATGGCATCAAATTGTTAATTAATATGACAAAAATCACCAACACTAAAAACAGGCTATTGCAGACAAAAATTATTTTTAACATCACAAATTAGTGATCAAAATTTTGATTTGCCAAATATTATTATATATTATTAAAACTATATTTGTGATTGTTCCACATGAATTTGTTTTGTGTTGAGTTAATATTTGACAGAAGACTGACACTATTTATAGTTATCTGGTAAGCATAACCAATTTTGCCGGAGTCACCTGCTGTGAGAATACCGCATATGAACGGACATAATACTACGTATTTGAAGAACCCGAAGTTTGCAGCGTATTCATAACATGCTATGCATGAGCCGAAGTTGAACACCCCGAAATTTTTTATCTTATCTCTTGTAATTGACGCTGTGCTGGTCTGAGCCAGATCATTTGTCTCTCAAGTGTACACTAATATAAGCAAGTCCAGAAATAGTCTTAATTGCATAATTCAATGTACAACGCACACACCCAATATTATTTAGTACTATGCAAGTCGAGCACGGGTCGTGAGATTAATTTAGCCATATCATGAAGATTCACTATTGAGTGTAGTATTTTTCTGTGTATGCTTTCGGTAGAAAATTTCTTAGCTTTCCATTTGACGTAATGAAAGGTGTCGACGGTGGTATTAGAAATCTGCGTTGTACACAGGCTTGGGTCAATTACTTTGAAAATATAATTAATTATAATTTACAAATTACGCGCTCACATTTTAAAGTAATCGAATTATAATTACAAATTGTATTTACGATCTTGAAGTAATTAATAACAAATTACATGCGAAATTGCGAAAGTAATTAATTGCAATTACAATTACAATATAAATTACAACTTCAAATACCTAAGGTTTATTCGTGTTTATCAGCAGTAAAAACACATTTTTGCTTTCACTGTGCAAAACCTCGTTCATTCTTTCCTAGTCAACAATTGTAATTGAGAGAAAAGTAATTTCAATTACAAATTACAATTACAATTGCAAACATCTTCCAAGTAATTAATTACAATTACAAGTTACGTGCAAAATTTTGGATGTATTAATTACAATTACAATTACGTAATTTTAATTGTATTTTGTAATTGAAATTAGGATTACCAATGTAATTGACCCAAGTCTGGTTGTATGCAGCAACCACCTGAAACACTGCCATGCATGCAAGCCCGACCGCGGGATTGACGCCTACCGGTATGAAAATGCCGATTTGTACTATCGCCATATAATTTATTCCTGTCAATTGTAATATATTTAATTTAGTTAGCTATTTGACTTAGCAAACGTCAATTAATATGTTTAATCCACGATTCCAGATTCCGCTTTTCGGTAGTGCTGTCTAAACTTAAGGGGAAACGAGAATTTGCAAAATAAATTATTGTGTCACGATCATTTAGAGTACCATAGAGTTCATGGTGCGTTTGAATTGTGTATCGATTGGGTTGAATGGTCATGTGACTAGTAATAGTAGACTCGTAAGTGGCACTGGCAACCAATATAATTACAGCAAATGAAAGCAAAATCACTAAGCTAAATCGTTCCATCCATTCTACACTCTCTCAAAATGTTATGCAGATAATTGCGAACCAACGTTTTTGTGAATAAAGGGCCAGGATACCTGAAGTGATAGCGATAGCGATCATGGTCCATCGATGCTAAATCGATAGATTTGAGCCTTTTTATCGCACTCTCGTATCTTGGTTCGGTTTCACAGTAAAGAGATCTGTATTTGGTCTCCTCTAACGGAAATATGGTTGTCAGAAATTAGTATAAGTATATCGGTTGTACACACCTCGTGAAAATAGAACATGCGTACAGGGTGACACGTAAGCCTTGCCTCCCCTTCGGCAGCCCAATCTAGCGGAGTGGGGGGAAATATGAAATAATGCATTTTGTACATAATCTTATGAAGGGTCGAGGGAGCCATTCCGTTTAAAAATTCGATGATGGTAGCGGCGCCTACGAGCGATTAAGTATGAATCAGCATGAGAAACCCTATTTTTGAACGGTATTTCTCCGGAAACTCGTCCAAACTAACTTTCTTCAAAAAATCTGCCGATGATATTTTGTTGTGATATTCTTATGCAATTTTTAAAATTTTGTTTGACCCATTTGGTGAGAGTTGATTATTCACTGGAAAGGTATTTATAAGGATAAAAAACATCTGATTTTCCTCTCCACATGCCTGGCGTAAGATAAGTAAGAAAAGACAACTAGCTACAATTACTGGCTCTATGGTTTTAGTTTCAAAATTGCCTGCTGGATGATTTATGGTTTTCTTCAAAATTATGATTTTTCACAAATTTTAACTAGCCAGATCATTTCCCACTGCAGCATGCACTGTTAATAAATTAGTAAAATTAGTCATAACTTAAAAAAAAATACTTTGTCAAAAGGCGAAAGAAAGTAAGCCACACTTTCGAAATGTACAACTTTAAAACCAGGAATCGTTGAACTAAAAAGTCAGATTAAGACCATTCAAAAGAGTGGAGCTTCCAATTTTCACTTCGATGCCATTCAGAATCAAATTTATTTATTCTATGTATACAGATTCAAACGAATAGGTACAACGTTGTTCATTTCCTTTACAAAAATATGCATGTTGGATAGGGTCAGAATTGCTCAATTGTGAATGTTAATTGCTTAATTTACTATTGATGTTGTAATTTATAAAATACGCCTTAAATACTTGCAAAAAATACTTGAAATAATTTCTTCCGTCATTTTTCAATTCTGGTAATCTCCGTAACTTAAGACACAAGCCGGTGTAGGTGTGAGGTCATGGTAGACCCATTCAGTGCAAACTGGACCTCGAGAACATAGTTTAATACAATGTGCCTTATCTTTTACCAGTACACCACCCTCAGGCCATTCTTGTTCTGGTTCTGCTGGTATGGGTTCAATCATTTTGACCTTAGTGACCTGTATGATTCCACTATGAAACCCCGATGTTGAAGCGATGAGTGGAGCGGAGTTATATTTTAACCAACACATATTTGCTGTATTGTGGACGAATGCCTTACAATACTGATTTGCCTTACATTGTTGACAACATTCATCATAGGTAAAAATGGCAGAAAACACAACTAAATCATGTCCCGGATCAACATTTGTTCGACCAATGTTCCAACAAGAAGGTTCAGTCCCTTTGGCCAAGGGTTGATCTTCAAAATCTTCAATGATGCCACTGGTAGTGTCACGATAAGTGTTGTCCGGCATTAACGGTAAGCTATTGTATTTGAAATAGCATTCTTTGTGTTTATTGTGAGCAAATCCTTTACACGATGGGTGATTCAAACACATTTTACAACAGTCCATGGCGGAGTTGACCCCATCTGTTCGTGATATGTCATGTCCTTGGGCCAGGTCCAATCCAACGTATCTGCATCTTCTCGCTCCACTGACAACATCTATAAATTATTTAATAACAATTTCAAAACTATAACCACTATAGAAAATAACTACGAAGTGACGAACTCTAGATATAATTAGGCTGCGTAACTAATGGAACCACTAGGTTTTAGAATTTATGATTTACCGAAAATTAAGAACACCGGTAACAACACTATAATTTGTATAAAATTCATTTTGAAAACCAAAATGTAGATGAACACGATAAATTTAAAAGAATTCGGCTTATATTTTAAAGTAATAAGTTATTCGAACAAATGCACTTTGGATTTGATTCATTCGTCAGGACAGTCACGCCACAGTCGGGGGTACTGCTGTCATTGTCATGGTGTTTATTTTTACTATTTTCCATAAGACATAAGCTTCTTGAAACTTCAAAGCATTATATGCACCTGGCAATCACATACAGGGTGTCCCGGAGATAGTGCACCATTGTTTGATCATATTTTGGCGTAGCTACAAGAATTTATGTAATGGTCAGGTTGGAATTATTGAAAAATTTAAGAATTTATGTGATCAGCGTAAATCATCAAAATAAGTCATTGGGACAGTGGAGCTAATCTAAGAAACTAATTTCCGTTTTATGTTCATAAAATGAGCTTTTGGTTGGCGTTGATAACATGTACTATTATAATTTATCAATAATTCCGACCTGACGGTAACATGAATTCTTGTGACTACGGCAAAATATAATCAAAAAATGGTGCACTTTCACTGAGACACCCTGTGTATTACATGGAATTGTCGATAATGACCTAAGGAAGAAGGAGTGTCATGTTTTCAGCTAGTTTGACATTCTTATCAGAAATAGATTCATTCAATTCCTTCCAAAGAGGGTCGTGCATCTATAAATATATACAATTGGAATACTTTTTACACATAAATGTGGAGTTCTTCAACTGTCCCATTCATATCACGGAAATTATTTTTGTTTCACACGACTCGTTTCCAAACAACATAGCACACCAATTCACCAACTTAGCTGAATTATTTGTAACATGTAGTCTAAAGGCTAAAATGACATTTCAAGCAGGATGAATATATAAAAAGTCGACAAATTCCTACTAATACAAAATTTGAAATCCAAATCTGTCTTCAAATTGAATAGACGGAGAACCCCAAAAAACCGAATTGGTTTTGTTAAAGATTTCCAGTTTTGACCGTCTGCGTCTGTGGTGAACGGACAGACCAAGGACCAGCTAGCCTTCAGGCGATATCCAATTTATTCATTCATTTGTTCACTTCATATTTACATGTCATGTGTGCGGGTACAGAATTAATTAAAAAATATAGCCCTCAACTCGAAATCGGTATAGCCCTAATGACTGTCAAACGTACATTACATTCGCACGCAGTAGTAGGTTCACTCCTTAATGCACTAGCTTTAGCAATTTGAAATCTCTACCAAACCATGAATATGCAGCAAACCCTGATTAAAAACAGTGATACTTCATACCATTGCATGAACGCAGTTGTAAATATTCTCAATCCTGATATAAAAAAATGTTTGTTTCCCTCAATACAGCCCAAGGTCCTTATGCCTGGGGGCGTCTTGCCATACCCTACTGTATATCGGCACTTTTAGCCGAGTAGCCAACATACCAGCACACCGTTAGTGGCATAGCCATTTTTTTTCTTGCGTCCACTCGACGAGTCACGTCCTCTTTTTGGGCTTCACTTTTACCAACGGCCATGATAGAGGTGGGGCTCCGTTTTGCGGGTATGATCAGTAACGGCAGGATTCGTTCCCAAGGGGCTCCGATTTTTTAAAAAACTTTTCTTTTCGCAAATTTCAATTCTTTTAGGTTAGGTTAGGTCAAAAACAGCCTACTAGAGATCTGCCGAGCTTACCCTAACAAGAATCTGCACGATCGAACCTAAATGGCTAAATTAAATTATGCGACCAAGAAATGATGAATGCAAAAGAAACGAAGTATTTTTGCACGAAATATCTGACTCATCCAGTTATTTGCTTCAAGAGTATATTTGCCGCAAAATATCTAAATTTCTTGCCGCTTTCACAAAATTCGCTGACGCAAAGCTATGTGAATGCTAATGCGTTATCGCAAAAAGTAAAAGAACGCGCCGCGTTCAAAAAATCGTAGCCGCAAAAGCTATCTGAATTCGTCTTTATGCTTCGTAGCTATGAATGAGCCACTACCCGCCCTTCAAATTGTGAGGGCAGCCAAAGTGTGATTTTAATAGCATATATTAGTTAGTTAAAAAACGCAATATTTTATTTTATTTCATGAATCATTTCTTATAAGCATTCAGTTTAGAATCTAGCCGAAAGTATCAGTCAGTAATAAATTTCTTAGTGTTCTGAGCCGCCGTTATAACCCACTCACATTTTGAATAGAATGAATTGAATAGAAGCAATCGAGTTGTTCCCAAAATGAAGAAGAGACGCCAATGGAAAGCGTTTCTTTTATGTAGACGTTTCCATGCAAAAAATTTAAACGAATAATTTAGTTTGAACTGGATTTATTGATTCAAACTGGCGAGGAATTTTTTGATATACACAGGACAGCTTGAGACATCCTCTGGGCATTGACATAAATAAATACCCAATGGGAGTAAAATGAATATCCACTCCGGGTATTTACCCGGGTAAATATCCTGGGGGAAACCCCGAGTAAACTTCTCTTACTTTTGTACTAACAAAGTAAACAACGTGGACTTCGTGTCAGAACCCGGACTCCAATGCTATAAAGACTAAACAGCATTGGCATCATGATGACGCAGATAAATAAACTTCTGATCCTGATAAACCAAAATCAATACTCCTTAAAGCCTCGTCAGTACTTAACTCCAAATTTTATTTATTTGTTTGAATTTTACTTGATTTAACTATTTCTCAAGGACAGTGTTGAATAACAATAAAATCCCTCCTGGTTTCCAACGCCAATCAACGGAAAACTAATGTTAATTCTCAACAAGTTGAATGAATCTAATTTCCCTACCCGGATAAATCAGTTCACTCGAAAATGTGTCAGTGGTGATGAATATTGAATTGTATATCTGTTTGTATGACTAACTTTCCCTCTCACTGAAAAATTTAATTGTCAGCGTAACTGAGTAATAACTCGTGTAATATATGGAGTCTGTGCCTGTCCCTGTATTTTTACTCTTTTTTATTCAATAATGTGTTAGGATATATTCGGAAACAGTCCACATTTATGACAACAGCACTTTTTATTAAACAGGTGAATTAAAACTGACGAAAACTGATTAATTATTTATTCAAGAACAAGTCTCAAAATGGCAGTTAATTTTATGCACGTCTTGTCCTGGGAAGAGTTCAGAAAGCAGAGAATTGGAAACGGTCGCTCTCGTCCGCAGAGCAGACGACAGTCCGTTGAGTTTTTACTAGAAGGTTCGACCACTGGCACATACACAACACGTCAACCAAATCCAAGTAGAACTCTCCTCCCGGCGGACTCCCTCAACCACATGGTCGAGGGAGAACAGTGCCGGATATGGGATGGCTATCGTCCAACACAGAGGAAAATTTTTATGTGCAAGGGTTCACAAATATGAATAGTTGACCTCTTGACCTTTTGACACCGTGACTGATTTTTAGTTGGTATGTTAGTGGTCATGTCTAGTTCACACGTGGAAAATATTATGAAAAACTGAGCAGTCGATCGTCCACAAAATACTCATGAAGTTTGTCACAAATGGCTAATTCAGTTTTCTTCAACTCACATTCACTTTCACTCGATAGAATAAAAAATGATAATTATTAATTAAATTACAAACTTAGCCGATATATGACAGACAGCATTATTTTGAAGATGTGACTTGACATATCGTTAAATACCCTGGTAAAATTTTTAGCAAAAATTCAAAAGGCTTAATAAATACATTACAGAAAAAACACCAGACAAGAGGTTGATACTTAATAAAGACCTCCAAACCGAAGACGATAAGGGCTAGTGTTACACACAATACAGAAATTGTGAAAGAAACATTTATTTTATCACCCATATTTAATTTTTTAATTGTGACAACTTTAACCACCGAATTGTTGACAGTTTGACGAGTCCGTGTAAGATCATCCAATGCTTTCCAAAACGCCACAATTCCAGCTTCATTAATCCGCTTTATATTTGAACGAATATATGGATCAGTAACGTGTGAAAATTTCCAACCGACAGTTATATTCCACAAGCTATCACTGCCCTTCACGACATGTGCTCCAGCAGCGGCGATTTGCGTTAGCTCTTCATAATTGTATTTTATCATGTCGGACCAATCGGCGATTGCAGTCTTATTGCAATTTAAAATGAGATCCATGTAGTTTCTCTTATCCCAATATTTCGTACCAGGTAATTTGAAATGGCTTTTTATATAGTCAAATTTTGGAAATATTGAACAATTTCTGTCAGCGGTCGTCTGATATTCATGGAATGCGGACTTATTTTTTCCGTATTGTTCAAATAAATAGTCATATCTTGCAAAAATTAAGTAGTTGTTGTATAATTCAGAGAACTCGTACGGTTCTTCCCACTTCATTTGTGGCTTAAAGTAAATGTATTCGTCATAAGTAAAGCCTGTAGCCGGACTTACAAATAAAGTATAGTTTCGGTTTGCAAGTTCGCTGAATTCTTTCAACAGTTCTACCTTAAGCGGTGCGATGAGATCAGTTGTTACTATTCCTCGGTAGCAATTTGTGATTACAATGCAAGTAAGTAAATAAGTAGTGAGAACAAAATACAATTGTAAAATCTTTTTTGGATTTAGAGCATAATCGTGACTATGCGCAAGAATAATAGAATATACAAGTAAAAATGAGTCACCGGCCGCCGTCTTCAGATCCAAGATACATACGATGGACACTGCAATGGCGGCCATGCTCAACAGAATGGATGTCCAAATGTAGATATTAAATGGCGCGAACAATGTGCGAATACTCGTTTCTTCCATAGACGCTTTCCCATCACACGTGAGGAATTGAAATGACAATGATTTAGTAGCGAGTACGAATTGATCCGTGTTTCCAAATGATACGCTAGGATAAAATCCGTTCCTGATATCACGGCCAAATTCCACCGAACTGTTTGAAACGACGACTCGGAAGAGAATTTCATCCAAGCAGCCAATTTTGTATATTCTATGTCTGTGTCCACATTCTATTGGCTGCCCCATTTTGTAGGCAATTTGTATTTGTATTTGTATTTGTATTTATTCAGATCAAAACCCCATACAAGATAGGTCCTTAAATTGACAGCAAAA
>JAQFYE010005785.1:0-11526 GCA_034694305.1 Protaphorura glebata | reverse complement strand
TTCCGTTCCAAACATTTAAATCTTAGTACATATTCCGTTCCGTTCCAATTACTTTTGCCAAATCATCGTACATATTCTGTCCCGTTCCACATTTCGTTCCTAGTTCTCGTCGTTCTGGAACGGAACGACGTACGATTTTACCACACTACTGGACCATTCTAAAAAAATGTCTAAATTCCAGAGCCGATGACGGACTTTCGTCACAAATACAAAATTTTATTCACTTCTTGAATTATAGTCAACCCGTTCAGGAAGTAATGATGTTATAATTAATTACACTCTCCTCTGCTTATTTAGTCAAACTAACCTAATATATAATTCCTGATATCGATTAGGAATCATATTACGCAAAAATGAATATCGATTGACATGGCATCAAAGTTTTATAGATAACAATAAGAATAACATATTCATTACATATTTCTGAATAATGTGACAAGTATATTTCTTAATTTATGGAGGTTTTAAATCACATCTGTATTCTAACAGGGATGAAAAAATATTGAATGAATAAACAAAATCAGAATTTTCTTCAAAATTTAAACCTCCGTCAGTACTTTCGAAATAATTTAAATGCTAAATGTGATGACTGCGTCCACGGAATTACCTATAACTGCATGACTAAGTTGCACAACCGACGTAGAGCTCAGATAGAAAAACAGACCGACCTGAATCCTGAGCGGTGTGCAAGACTTTAGCTCGTACCTCAACGCTCGATTCCTGTATAATAGCTTGTTCGTTTTCAAGGTAACCAGTTCTCATGAAATACGGGGGAATAATTAAGCTAATTGTACAATTAAAATAAACCACAACGAAATTATAATTAAACCAAGCTATAACCATATCTTGAGTGACATGACGACTTAAGTGACCACATTAATCTAGTTATCGCAGACCAGTAAGATGACTACTATGAATAATCCTGATGGGATGAAAATTTCTCCTACACAGATGCTCAATCCATTTACAAGCATTTGCTGGGCCCGGTACTGGCAAATCCAGAAAAGAGCGTTTGACAGTGGGGATGATTTTGGAAGTTCCGTCATATTTCTGTATGGAAGTGAAACATAGTTATAAGTTCCGATAACGAATTCGACTCTCACAAGCGATTGCAACGAACCGTATAGGGATACGATTTTCCTGACACCCATTTTTTAAAAAAGAATGCAATCCTTCTGTGAAAGTTAAAAAATCGTGGGCTAAATCAGGTACTGTTTCCGGCGCTTTTCATTTCACGTCAACTAGAGAGGTGCCCAAAAATTTTTGATCGCGGAATGAAAATGCTTGATGCGCCGTGCATTTTAACACGATTTTTTAACTTTCACTGGGATGCCTCAGGGTTCTACTTTCAAAATTCTTGAAGCCTGTCCAGAATAAAGTACTTCATGGTCCTCGCATATAGGCCATGGCGATCTCTGGATGGTCAAAATAGAAACATTAACTTACTTTAGGAATAATAATAGAATTATGCATGAGATACGCCAATCTATTTTTCCGTGTCATGGAGAACATACTTTCCACCCATTTGGGCAACGTATCAGCGAAACAGTGCAGTAGCGACACACTAGTGTTATATTAGTTCTAGTTCTAACTAAGTTCTTAATTTAGTTCTAGTTCTAGTTCCCGGAACTAGAACTAGAACTTAGTGTTATATTAGTTCTAGTTCTAACTAAGTTCTTTAATTAGTTCTAGTTCTAGTTCGCGGAACTAGAACTAGAACTTAGTGTTATATTAGTTCTAGTTCTAACTAAGTTCTTTAATTAGTTCTAGTTCTAGTTCGCGGTACTAGAACTAGAACTAGAACTAAATTATCACGCGGAACAGTACTGGAATTGAGTTCTAATTGAGTTCTAATTGAGTTCTTCAGTTATAGTTATAGTTCCCACGCTTCCGTGTAGAACTAATTTGGAACTAGAACTATAATAGAATTCGAGTGGAACTAATTAGAACTAGAACTAGAACCTTGAGTTGGGTGTGGAACTAGAACTAACTAGAACTAATCAGAACTAATCAGTTCTCACACTTCCGTGTAGAACTGAATTGGAACTAGAACTAAAATAAAACTGGAGTGGAACTAGAACTAAAATAAAATTCGAGTGGAACTAGAACTAAGAACTGAAACTAAATCGAAAATACTTTAGAACTAATTAGAACTAAAACTAAAACCTTGAGTTGCGGGTGGAACTAGAACCAACTAGAACTAATCGGAACTAATATAACACTACGACACACACCACATACTAACCAATAAAAACCATCCCTGAAGTCTTCTCATTTCGCCCGATCTCCCCATAATTATGAGACATCGCAAAAATGGGCTGGGAATAGGGTCTCCACGGCTCCACGTAAACTGATTTCTACCAAATTCAATTTTACTAGTCCTGAACTTTCTTTGTATTATCAAGATATGTGAAAATAAAGAGTGCAGCCAACGTTATGAATTCCAGATACAGGAGAACTGTCCACAAGTATTGTGCAGTTACGAAATTATAATAAATGACATGAGGAATTGTGATAAATATGGATGTGTTCCCAATTGTGCAACCCTGTTAGTCGGCACATGACTGATGGGTTTGAAATATATGCGGTAGTGCAGTTGAAAGCAACTCGACAATACATGAGTTGGCCTAAAATGGCAATAATTCGGAATGCATTCATAATATTGTTATACAAATGTTCAATTCTCTGCATGGACTGGACAATATTATGACGGATGCGAAAATCCATGTCACGCAAAAAATTATTCAGAGTTAGTGCTATATCATGAGCTCTCAACGAAGCGTTTACCCTCCAACTTGTAGCAAGAATAGTTCCGAGAGTGTACACACTCCTTATTTGTGATGACATCTCTGTAATAACAAACTGTCCGCCGAATAAGTCCTGAATAATGACGTATATTTTTGTTGCGTTTTGGTAAAAGAAAACGTTAGAAAATTCATTTTTTCATGCCGATTCTTAATTATTCGCTCGTCAGGGCTTCTAATCTCATAGAATTGTCAATCGGAAAGGGGTTCATGGATCCTTCACGAGATTCACTACAAAATGCATATCCCACTATTCTTCCGACACCCCATACCATACTGTCGGAGGGCAAGGGTTATGCGTGACCCCATATTTTACATTTGCTATTATTATTACTGATTTGTGTAATCATCGTAAGATAAACGTAAGTTTGTATTTGTGATTGTGGAAGAAAGGACTCGTTAATAAATAGTCTAATTCAGTCCAATCCAACCTGCAAAATGTAACTACAAATGTGATATCTGATACAACAGGGATCTAATGAATGTGGTCACAAGTAAAAAAAGTGTTTTCATATTAAGACTTGTATGTTTGAATGATTTGAATGTCACACCAATAAAAACTCAATCAATCATCAATCAATTATAATGTCTGGGATACTATTCTGACCAATCACTGACGGTCAGTGACAGGTCAGAATGATTTGAATCTTGATATCAGGGGGGAAGGGAAGAAATCCAAGATGGTAGTTCAGTTTCAATGGAGGGAAGCTTCAAATTAAATTAGGGAAAACATAATTATGAATAAAGCACATGTGTTGGCATGGGATCTGCACATAACCTTGCATACCCCCTCAATTTCACCTATCTCAATCCAAACGAGCTGCCTGGGCCTGGGTGCCAAAAAGGAACTGTATATTAACAGGTTAAGATTCTCGAATTGTCGGTTCCAAGAATTTTTACGGCCAATTTACGGGAGTGGTCGACCAGGAATTGAACCTAAGACTTGTTCGTCATAAATTGAGTCAATGTAGTAAACAATTTTGTGTGAAGTCTCTCAAAAATTCCGAGGATAGGATTTTGTGCAGAAAAATCTTGCTTAAAATATACTGTTATTATATGGCCATCCAGGAAATAAGGTGTGACATTTTTCGACAGCATTTCTTTCATTCTGACTTCTAATGAAACAGTGTCATTTTCTTCAATAGCATGTATTTCGTGAGAATACCGATAGCAAATATTACCTAAGAATTCCTTCCAGTGTTTCTATGTAATTCTGCTTCTGAATGTCGTACCTGAGTCAGAGTAATGGAATTCTTCATTAATGTCATAAATGTCAATTTACAGTTCAGTGCAGGAACCAAAACGATTTTCATAGGGTGTTGACGTAACAATATTCCTAAGCCTAAGACTAATAAAATGATGAGGGGTAGTGCATTGCATTGCGTCAATTCTGTGACAATAGGTAAGTCATAAGTGCAAGTGCAAATAGTGCAACTTACGAGGGGCACTTTTAATATGTGCCCACGTAGCACTATTTTTATCCTTCTCTGCGAAGGAATTGCCTGCACATTCTTAAAAGTAGAGACTTAGCAAAATGTATATCTCGCTATTGCCTGCCAGCGGCAAAGCCTGGGCAGAGCGGTGATAGTCCGCTCACTTCTGCACCTTGTTGTGAAGTTAAAAACTTCGCACTGACAGCCTCCGGCACTCGAACTTAAACCGTGTGCTGTCACTTACGGATGAATTGAAATAATAATAAGAATTCCAAAGATTAGGGTGAAAACTGAAACGTTCGACTTTGAAATACGCACTCAGATTTCTCAGGTTTTTCAAAATTGCGTTAGTCAGAAATTGTTTTTTTAATGTGTTCCTTGTCACATATGCCGACAGATTCGTATATAAACCCCATCTCAAGATCTCCAATATTGTAGTTCAAAGCTGACAATTGTATTAACATAAAAATTTGTCCTGCATATTTTGAAAATCACAACTGTGTCCAAGTACTATTTTTGAAACCAATATGGTATTCAAATAAGGGTACCATTTTATCGCACAATGGATTAATCACACCCACTATAAAAAATCCCAAAACGCACTATAAATAATCTCAAACGCACTATAAAAAATCCCAAACGCACGGTAAATAATCCCGAACGCACTCAAATAATTTATCCCGTACTATTTATAATTACACTTTCAACCGCGCCATGTATATAAAGCTATACACGATTGTATTTTCGGCACTATTAATTACCATTTTCTTCGGACAATTAGCGTCTTGTAAACCAAATTCGAAATATTTTGGAAAAGCGAATGCAGTTGTAAGTTTGAACTATTTTGTGTGAAATTTTATTTTGCATTCTTTTAACAATTTTTTTAACATTTCCGTTCCTGTATCTATATGAAAATACCTTTCAAGATTTGGTTACTTGCCTAAAACTATAAACAATACCGAGTCGGATGGAGGAAATGATTCTGAAACATTGGCAGTCGCCATTGAGGATTTTCAATCTTCTACCGGTCTGACCGCAACGGGGGAATTGGACGATGCAACCATTAAATTAATGTTAACTCCAAGATGTGGAGTTCCGGATCAATTTCCTGGTGACGAGCGTCATCGGCGAAAACGTTTGCCAGGGGCAATCCATGGTAATTTTCAGTTATACCTTGTACGGCTAAGGCTTCTTTGATTGATTCATCATAGGATTAATCAGGCAATACTTTCCCATGGCTTGATTTCGTAGGTGCACCCTGGAACAAAACCGTTCTAACTTACAAATTGACGAAACTCCCTGACAGCGCGGCTCACAACCTATCTCGGAAGGAGAATAATGCCGAACTAAGGAAAGCGTTCAATTTTTGGGAAGAACAAACAAATCTGATATTTAAGGAGGCAATAATTGGTCCAGGGGATATTGAAATTCAATTTGCAAGAGGAAACCACGGCGTTAATGACACATTTGACGGACCATTAAATGTTTTGGCACATGCAGCTTATCCATCAGAAGGCGGTGGTATTCATTTTGATGATGAGGAAGATTGGAGAATTAATGGGCCTGGGGGGATTAATTTCTTGTACGTTGCCGTTCATGAGATTAGACATTCTTTGGGATTAAACCATTCCACCATTCCTGACGCTATCATGTACGGGTCTTATACAACTATAGAGAAAATTTTACTATGCGCGAGGATGACGTCATTGAGATTCAGGTAAATTCACATTCAACCATTGAAATTAACATTTGCAAAGTATGGTTAATTGTGTGTGGCATGGCATGGCAAAATACCAAGCACGACCTACTTGCGTCTACTTCCGCCAAACTTGACCGATTTTAATATTAACAATTACTTCAATTCGTTATTTTTAATTTTCGCATTAATTTCATTTTGTGATTAATTGGCATTTTAGAGCCTCTACTTGGAAAGGATGGTAAGAAATCTTGGAAGACCCTTCAGGAACTCCGTCTCATAAAGCGACAGGAACGTATCGACAAAATGCAATTGAGTTTTAAGAATGAATTGACGAACTTGGATGAACGGCGACTTAGTGCTAAACGCCGAGAACGACTGGTTTCCCGCCTAAACAAACGGCAGCGGAAGCTCGATCGAATGCAAGAAAGTTTGAACAGGCAGAAACGGAAGATATACGGAAGAGACAACGTATAAATTAGTATCTATTTTTACTTGTCGAGATCATTTGCCATTCATATTATTCCATTTATAGTGAATTCTTATTCTTCTTATTTCCATTTATTTCATATGTCGATTTATTCTATTAGGATTATTTTAATCCTAATCTTATAATTTAAATCTTATTTTGTTCAAAGTAAGATTTGTTTCGAATACTTTTTCTAGAACATATCAAAATTCAACGCCAATTAAATTCTGGAAGCAAATGGTTACCTTCTCAACCACTGGGAAATATTGAGGTGGAATTAATTTTAGTATTTCACTCATTACATCATCTGAAACGACGAGACTAAAATACATGAACGGATTTGATATTATTAAGTGAATTGAATCTCAATCGATCTGGTTCAAAATGACAATTGAAGATACATTCACTAAAAAATTCATGATCAGTATGTCAAATGATTACTAAGATCTCGATGTACCTATATGTAGAGCAAGAATTATAGAATAATCTTAGACATTTAATTATATTTCAGCGTGAAAATTGCCAAGTCCTGATGTGTATGTAGGAAGGCATTACATCAAAAGACGGTCTCTCATAAGTTCTTGGACAACCAGGAAGAAATACGATATACGTTGTGCAGAAAACCGTGTTGCACGTGTTGTGAATAGACGTGTTCAAACGAGAAACCGTACCCTCTCATTTTGTTCTCTGCCACTTTTTCATAGCATGTCCTAGATTAATTATGGTGGCGCGAACATAAGAGGGAGCAAAAGTATCCGCGCAAGTAAAGTCACAAACCAGCGTCTTTTCCCCGGCCGAAGGAATGAGAGTTATCCCAGCCGGTCACTTCCGGGCATCTCTAGAACCCGGTGGCTCCCAAATACAAGGAACCACAACTGACCTAAGGGCACTAGGAATAACATCATTGGCGGAGTCATGGCGAGATCAGCGACCTGCACCACTACGGCAAGTCAGGCTATGGGAGACCCTTGTCATCAAACACACACAACACGTACAACGTTGTCGTACAATCAAGTGGAATACCTAGTTGGAGAGACCAGCATAAGAAGGATCTCAGACAACAGATTTCAGCTCCATCGGAAAGCGCGTTCGCCATGAAAACTTCAAAAATTTGGAAAAGAACTTCATCGCATTCACAACTGTTTTCTGCAAATTTTGAGATCAAATTTCAAAGTTGCTCACAACGGTCTGAAACGTGCATACGTGCAATAAAAAGTAGGTGTCAAAGGGTGAACTGGAATGAGGTCACCAGAGGTTAAATATTCAAAAATGATCAGTCAGAGGGTGACCACGACCGAGGTCACCAGATGTCAAATTTTCAAAGTTGCTCAGGACGGCTAATTTTTTAACAGTTTTTGTTTAGTTAATTAATGTATAAATTATACTTTAAATTAATTGTGTAGAGCTTCTTCGGGGGTCGGGTGGTTAGGCTCTCACTTGTGAGGGATCGGCTTAAGGGATTATAGGGTAAGCTGGAGGGGTTAGGGGGTCGGCTTGGGGTTTGTGGGTGGGTGGGTGCCAGGCTTTGGACCCTTCATACTACTCCTGACATTCATTGCATTTCATTTCCAAACTAAAAAGCTGTTCGATATATTTGCTACACCCGACCCACAGTAGTTGGAAGTAAGGGTTGGACTCTTGCACTTGGGTTGGAATGATTTGGCTGTCATTAAGAAAATATTTCCGCTAACGATTAGACATGAAGACTTCAAATTACGTTTCGATTACTTTAGACGAAAAATTGGTACGATTATTGCCTACCACATTGGACACTAAGGCTCGGAACAGATAAGATAATCGCCTATCTGATCTGATATTTTATCTTATTTGTCATACCTCAGATCAGATATCATACTATCTGATCTGAATGTTTCAAATCATATTAGATATCATACTATCTAATTTGATTGTTTCAAATCATATTAGATATCATACTATCTGGTCTGATTGTTTCAAATCATATTAGATATTTGAGATCTAACAAGAAGTTTTGGATCGGATAATCGGATATCTGATCTGACATTATTGGTCAGATATCTGACGGATATCTGATATCCGATCTGATATCTGACGTATATCTGGTACTTATCAGATGAAATGTTCAATCCGAATCTGATCGCAGATCTGATTGAAGCTATCCGATGTTATCCGAAAATGTCAGATCAGATAAAAATAATATCTGGTCCGAAAATATCAGATCAGATAAAAAAAAATATCTTATCGGTATCTGATCTGATCTGATATCTTATCCGAATAATCTGATCTGATCCGAGCCTTATTGGACACTTAAGACACCTGTCTAGCCCTCAACTTATATGATTTAAATTTAGATTCCTAAGCTTATTGCAGTACAGCTGTCCATTATAATTTGAACACTCGAAGCGTTTCCTTTGTAGGTCAAACTGTGTATTAAGTGTCAACTTTTGACTACTGAAATAATAAAGTGAAATGAATAGGGTGTAACAAATATATCGAACAGCTTTTAAGTGTGGAAATGGTATGCAATGAATGTCAGGAAATTATTTAACTTCCATATGCCAGGAACCTGAATTTACATACATACAGGCTAACCCATCGGTCTCCCATCTCATTATGTATCATCATCTTTCATGTCTTTAAGTGAGATATACATTTTCAGCCCATGTGAATCCGCCGAAGTACATACGGGCTAGTCCGGAGATACCCGGGCTAGTCTCAGTACATACAGGTGGGCCTAAGTACACACGGGCTAGTCCGGAGACAGATGGACTAGCCTGTATGTACTCGAACTTGATATTCACATGGGCTACAACATATACATAATTCAAACCTTGTCAAAGAAATGTAAACAAGGTGCCTAAATCTGGATATTATTAGGTATAGTGTCAAATGTAACACTCGCCATTGTCCTAATGCCGCCCGTCTATTTTGAATTATTGGATTATGTGACAATTAATCCACGCCCACAAATGGCAGTGGTGCGGGTTACTTCACTGGGGCGTATTAGGATACCTTACAGGAAAAATCATTCTGGCCGCAGGGGGATAGCAGGTCGAGTTATCCGCTAGTATATAATTAACTATGGGTCTTTGTAGTTCAGACTTTACCAGATTATTCCTTACAAATAGGGTCAACTCATAGCTAAATATGCGGAAATTAAAGTCGAGAAAGTCGTTTTTCTTCTTGTACGCAAGGTAGGTTAATTTGCCTCACTTACAATCAAATGTGCAAATTCAAGAATTTGAAGGAATGTACTGATGAGTTCCATTTATACTCCATCTGACTCGCGTACACACTGTACTTGTCATAGTCATAGTCATTCACTTTCCATTTGGTTTAGAGAATTTCTCTCTAAAGTTTAATGGAAAACCTTATCTGCTTAGAGGCATTTCTATGATTTTTGAGTTATAGATAGACCCGTCCTTCTTGAATTGTTCAGTCATACCCACAATGTTAACCAGTACCTACAATGTGTCATTGTGGATCGATTGAGTGGAATTTTTTTGATATGTCAATTGACTACCTTCACATTGAATCAAAGTGCAAAGGTGTCCCTTTCTTATGAGTTCTATATATTCCGATTAGATCACAATCTACGGAAAAAACTAGTTTGAGATTGAATCATGCATTTTAATTTGGTCAACTTCATTAAAAGTCAGACGTCGCGTCCTTGGTTGCACAAAATTTACAGGACACCACAGGCTTGATGGTGGTGGTCTAACTAAAAGACATTAAAGCAGATCCACCAGCCAATTCCATTATTATTTCCACCTTCTAATTAAGTCCACCAAATTTATGCATTTACAAGGTAGAAATTTTACCATTCCCATTTCATAGACAGTTCAGGATTTCATATCAAGGCAAACGCATCAGACTTCACGTACAAGTACATATACTTCCCAACTGACAATTCAGGTAAATGGTCAAATATTACGTGTATATTTGTGTGTTGATGAGTGCACTTAAGGTTTTATTTTATTTACTTTTATTTTTACTTGATTTATTTATTTTTCTGCCCGGGTAGCAGCTATGACGGGCTCAAAAAAATATTAAGTAAATTATTAAGTTGGAGTTCAATTAGTTTAGAGAGTAGATCTAATTTTTGCCTACAACTAGGGGTTACTTCTCTATTCCAATTCACCATTAAAAAAACAAGATGTGACATTCTACAGCACCAAACCTCGAATGTTATTTAGTTCGTTGTATTTTAATTATAAATACAATTTTAATTTTGACAAAATTTCAATTTCAATAAAATTTTAATTTCGAATGCAGAAATCATGAAGGCGTGTGCAATTCTCCTCGGAATGATATTATTATCGACTTTGTTGACCATTGGATTGAGTGCTCCAACCGACGACCCAGTGCAGAGGGCAAAGGTAGAGAAATGTTTCGAGACTTGTAAAACGGGAGGGAGTAATGGGAAAGGAACTCCGGATGCCAATGAGCTCAGGTGTGGCTCTGACTGCGCCATTCGTTATGGACTCGTCAGTCCGAATTAAAAAAGGAACGCGACCAACATAATAAGTTCACATCTCCGCCATGAATGCAACTCCTGAGAAACAAATGAAAAAAAAATGTTTTCTTCCACAATTCTATCCGGACAAATGAGAAAAGAAAGTATTTCAAAGAGCAAGTATAAATAATATTACAATTACATCGGCATGATATTCAAATAAACTCAATTAATGTCACACATTGCGATTTCCTATTTTAGATATTTTTTATTTACTCAAGAATGCAGTTGACTTATTCAATAAATTACCATTATATATTCATGTCATATTGAGTCAATGTTGTTAAGGCGGCAGCACGCACATTCTCCTGTTCGTAAATAAAAAACACATCTAAAAATTCGATTTTCAAATTTCGAAAAACTTAGACGTAGAATATGAATTCGAAAATGTGATTAAGATTTTTTTGTTGTTGCTGTTGTTCAGATTCTCTTTATTCAAGGTACTTGAAATGAAAGTTACATAATACAGTAGCACGAAAGTAATAAATGTAAGAAATTAAGGTGAATAAAGAACGCGATAAAAACCTACTGATGTAGGTGATTGTGGTTTTGTCTTTTAACCACGCTTCGATAACTCGGAAAAATAATTAAGTCAGTCAAAGTTCGAAGGACCACCGCGGTCAGCGGAA
>JAQFYE010005784.1:0-11526 GCA_034694305.1 Protaphorura glebata | reverse complement strand
TGTAATGCCATAGAGGTCACAAACTTTCACCACTTCTCTCTGACGGTTCGCGGAGGAATCGTGAGAAAGTCCCGGCTTCCTTAATAATTTGTTAATTTTCTTTAACAAATTGTTGATCTGGAAAGAAATTTGAATAAAACCAAACTTGAAACTATTTGAGCCCTGGTTTTTCACCAATTCGAGTAATTCATAGCAATCCATCTTGGTCTGGAAAAATTGTGACACATCGTTTCCGAAATCCATAAAACTTGATATATTCCTCACATTTTTAAACTTTGGAATGAATTTATGACTTTTTTTCTTTTTGTACTTAAGAAGTAAAAATGAATTAGGAAAAGAAAAAGAGAAACATGACCTTGAGTAAAATTGTGAAGCACTACGTACAGTACTTGGTAGTACTGGACTGTCGGAAACAATTTCTGTGCTCTGATAGGATGGAACGATATCATCAGACGATTACTTGGTAGCGTCATTGTAATTCAAGTCCAGAATAGAATGAAATGAAAAGAGTTGAGCTTTTCTATGATTCTCGGGTTTCCTCAACTGAGAATTTCTCCCCCGAGACAACTTAATTTATGGTTATTCTTCACTCTGCATTTAATCCAATAGGATAGTGGAATAGAAAGGAGATAACCCCGGCCTTTATACTCTCTTGGAATTGGAATTATTTCTGCAATCTTCTATCTCAACATTTAAAAGTTTATCAAAATGAGTCTTAAATGCTGTACAAGGACTGCATTCTAAATATCCCTTTTCTACCAAAAAGTTCTTAACCTCTAACGACCTAGCTAATTCCCATTGGTCTTGGGTTAGGTCATAAACAGAGAATGAATGACTGGGGTTCAATTCTTAGTCTCGTCACTTTTTTGCTATTATATATTGTCGTGCTGCCAGCTCTTACTAAATATCAAAAATAAACACACTAATTGACATTCGCCGTTAGCAACATAATGGCGTCATGGCTTTCCATTTGGCCGAAGAATGTACCTCTAGTAGTATGAAAGAGAATAGAGAAAGTAGACGGACGCTGTTGATTCTATTGAAGACCTTGCTTTATTTTAAGTTTTACGGCTTCAATGGCCTGCACTTTGCTTCGTGTTAATTAACTTTATTATTTTGAGTCAAAATTTAATTACATAAAAAGAGATCTTTTGAGGTTCATTTCTTTAAAGTTTAATTTAGTCAATTTGAACTTGGTTCCTTCCCTTGTATATTTATTATGAAATGAATGAGTAACAAAGAAGAGAATTAATGTAGTCCCGGGTTGAGTCCCAAGTGAATTCATTATGCTTTTGGCTCCGATGTCGTATATGTTATGTGTGACTCTTGTGCGTGGGTAGAATAATGTTGTGTGAATTTCCTCAGGCCGAAGGAACTACTGTACATGGACTATTATGTTTTATTTGTAGTTATAAATCAAAGACGGCTTAAGACACCCAACTCAAGGTCCACTCTCCGCTATCTAAATGAAACTTTTGAGTCCTACGACCCTCTGGACATTTCTCTAATAAATTTCATGACTTAAACCATGGACTCTGCAATCTTAATGTACTCCAATGAATCCACTCAAGATTTTAGAAATGAAATAATATGTATCTTTCTCAAATGGAAATCTCAGTGAGTAAGTCTTAGTCGTGTGGGTGTCCAGTAAATGCTTCCCAATATTTTCATATACCGTAAAACTTTGAATACAACCTCACGCCTGTATTTGCGAAATTGCTCTCCAGGTCAGCCACTTTCTTTACTTTCTCCATAAGGGTGCATGAAAAAATTAGAAAAGTACATGGGTTCTATTGGAGACAGTGTATTATCAGAAGTTTTACGGTAATTGTCAGCATGTCATTCTCAAAACGACAGCAATTTTGACTATAATCTCGAGAATTTCGAATATAATTCAGTCAGAAATTAATTACGGGCTTAAAAAATTAGTCGTTAATTGTTTTCAACAATGGTCAAAAGTCAAAGGCATTTTTTTTTAAGAGCCCGAGAGATCGGACCCTCACTATAGAATATTAGTGCGGTACTGCCTGTACCACTGCATTACGATGGACTGACTGATCAACTTCAGTACAATCAATATAAAAAATTAGGTTTTATTCTAAATATCCTGGCGATGAAATTTAAATTGGGTCAAACTGGCGTCCCTGAGACACACCTTGCGTTACACTGCGGCATTAGAAACTCATTTGCATGGTTAAAGGACGACCACACCAGCTTAGTACGTCATTGAGCTCAAAAGATACAAAAGTGCACTTAAGGGCTTCAACATTCTCCATGTTCACCTGTCATCCCCACAAAAATATTGTATATCCCAGGCAGATTATGAAAGATTTAATTAATATGTAGAGGGCAGGACAGTGTAGATGGTCCATTCTAATCCTAATGGCGTCCCTCAGGGAATTCTTTCTTCCTTCCTCACCGATTTCGGATTTGTGAAACCCAGACTCCTTTTTCCTTCAAACACCATTACCATCTTGCATATGATCATAGACTAATTGGAATGATTAGAATTGCTAATTAGACGCCTAGACCAACCAGGTCATTTTGTTTCAAGTGGCCATAGGGTGTGTCTCAATAAATATCCTAATATTTTTTATAGTTGCATTTCATATTTTATAAAAAGTTTTGATTGTATACATAATCCTAGCCTCCCACGCCGTTGCTCTGATGGTTCTATCAAACCTTAGTATCTAGTTACATGTTACTCCGGGCAATTCAGCCTGAGGGCTTATGGTCCACCCACGCACTCACTTCTCTCTATTTTTGTCGTCGGAGATTCCAATCCGAATTCGAATCAAAATTTGCATAGGGGCGTTGCTCTTTCTATTTGTTCATTAAAATTTTGTGCACTATAATTATACTTCACACGATCTCTTTGCCACTCCCTATTATTAATTTAATTTCTACAAGTCAGAATAATACCCTGAATTGTAACTCCTGCGACAGACTCAAAATAGTTTTTGCTAAGAAATTATCGATGTTTTTGATATTTTGGCTATTTTTGCAAAATTGTTCTCCAAGTCACTCGCTTTTTTTATTTTCTTCATAAGGGTGCACGGAGAAATAGGGAAAGTTAGAAGTTTTACGTATAACCGCAGCCGTCATCACATGCCGCATGTCTACGCGTTGGCGTGAATGAAATTCTGTCGTGAAATTCGAATTAAATTGACCTCATGTGCTCTGGATAATCATTCGTGCGGAAGAATGTGGACCAAATTGGCGTTTGTACAAACGTCTACCGAATCACGTCATTCTGCGGTCAGAAACAGACGAATATTATAGACATGATGCGCGAAAATTATAAATGTTCTCTTCTCTTGACATTTAAAAGTTCACCGGCTAGACCCAAAAATATGATAAGAGTGTTAAGCCGCTTAGTTCAGGGTGCGGTGGCGGATCAATTGTAAGAATTTATTTTATCAACGTAAACAACACACCACCATATTTTATTAACTTAAACCTGGCATTAGCTTTATGGATTAGTTCCACTGTCCAAATGTTTTTTATTTCAATGGTTTACGATGGTAAAATAAATTTTCATAGAATTTATCAATAATCCCAACCTGACCGTAACATAATTTCTTGTAACTATTCCAAAATATAATAAAACAGTTCACTTTCTCTGCGACACCCTGTATATTTGAACGGCATATCACCTAAAACACGACCAGAATAATTATTTTCAAAAAATCCGCCGACTCCACATTTTTTGCCTGTTTTACTATTTTTTCCTATAATTTATTTGTTGACAGTGAAAGTGATGTTTCCCTGCCGGCGCGTTATGGAGAGAATAATTGGCGGTATTTCAGTTTCTAGTTATAATTAACGTTCACCCCGGTCAAATTAAATTTCACAAACTAATATAGTAAAAGGATTGCATCGGCGGATTTTTTATAAAAATTATTACTGGCGTGTTGTCGACCAACCGCTCAAAATCAGTCTCTCGAGAGTCATGCCTTGCCGACTTTTATTTAAGCGTTCGTTAGCACCGCTACCCTCATATCGGATTTTAAAGCGAAATGGCTCCTTACACCCTTAATAAGATTCTCTACAAATAGTCCCAGATTTTCTCCGACTCTCCCAGATTGGGCTACGGAGGCGGGAAAAGGTATATGTTACATAGGATTCCGGAGTCCGCGATTTTAAGGTAAACAACTTTAATTGTTTTGACATTTCCACGTCCCCGTGCGATTGTCATCACAATCAAATATTCAAAATCTTGTTTCTCCACTGGCGTGCATCAAATGTGTGCAAAATTAATGAATCAATGCGGAAAATCTAGTCGGGTTGTCAGTCATGTAAAATGCTTTAAACCAGCTGTGACGAAAAATATGTAAATTCTCAAGCGAAAGGTTAACTTACGTGACTCATTCGCCCACGCGGGAGACATTATGCAAAAAATATTTCCTGTTCACCTTACGTATGTATATGGTGAGAAGGTCCACACTGGGCTCACTTGTACCAACGTTAGCTAATGCAAGTGAGCCACCGCCGCGTTTTTATTCTTTGGAAATTCAAAAATCATTGTTTTTGGACTTGACTGCATGCAATTCCTCCATAGAATGGGTTCGATGCCTGTAGGAACCTGAATGTTTTGGCCATACCAGTAGTATTTGTTCATGACGTCAGCGAATCAATGACGTCATAAGTGAACACTACTGGTTTGGCCAAAACTTTCAGCTTAGTCAATTGACGTCATCATTGGTGCTAGATGAGAGATAGGACCAAAGGTAGTATCACCAGTTTTGAAATAACAAACTCAATTTTGTTAGTTTAAACCGTATAGGAGCATACCTTATAAGAAGGCGTTGTCAAGTTATCTCGACTGAATTATTAAAAAGTGAAATTACGACGTGCTAGAAGAAGTTTTGCCGGATAACAACCGTAAAGTGGGCAACAATCCATTGACGTCATGGATTTAATTACATGAGTGGAGTGAAAATACGGATGGACGAAATTCCAAAAAAGTTTTGATGGTTGGCAAGAGCAAATTATCTTGATTTGAAAGAATTTCAACTCCAGAGAAAGGGAAGAGTTGCGATAAATCAATGAGGCACGCTGAAATAGGATACCGTAAAACTTCTAATCCAAACCCACGGCTGTATTTGCAAAAATTGTCTCCTGGTCAGTCACTTTCTTTTCTTTCTCCATACGAGTGCATGGAGAAAATAGGAGTAGTACCAGGACTCAATAAGAAACCCGGCTGACGTTGGACACCGGACCTTATTAGAACTTTTACGGTATACACGTACTTTCCTCTCACCTGGGAGGAGATGCCAAGAACCAATAAGTGATTCGATTTTTCTTGGAAAAAAACTTGGGAATGAAATTACCAATAAGTTTGCACAATGATGCCCTTGGGTCGTAAGACTCTAGTTTCTAGGAATTCATTTTCTTTTTAGACTTTACAGAAAATTGTTTTCCCACGTCTCTCCGATTTGGACCAACGTTCTTTCATTATTTAACTTTAAGTCTGGCGCAGTTTCTTTTTTTTAAATCGTCGACATTTTTAAAAAATCTGTGAACTCGATCAGCAATTGTTATTTATCGGTTTTAATATTTTGATCTTATTTTTCAGTACTCTGACTTAGCAAAGCACGCGGAACATTTAAAGAGTCGTTAATTTCTTTACGACAAAGAATCAGACTCATGTGTTCTCTAATTTTGCAAAAAATGCTCAGAATATTGAAAGCCCTTTAGAAATTGAAAATAGTAAGATTTTGACGAGACGAGAAATTCAAAATAAATTTTTGAAATTGCTGGAGGTACTTTGTTAGACATTGATTATGGTTCAAAAACCAAGAACCAACCCTAAAGACAAATGTGTCACGCTCTTAATACTTATTTTTAGATTCGCAGAAAAAGCCAATTTCAAAAAGTTGAATCTCGTGACAAAGGAGCAATTTTGTGAGAAGACGCAAGTAGAGTAAAGTAAAAGCGGTACCCCCCGGACTAGGGACTAGGGAAAGGACGGGTGAGTTGATTAGGTGAGTGACGTGTAGTGTGGTTGATTAGCGGTTATTCTATCCGAGAAGTTTTCTCCGCATCACTGCAGCCATGGTTTTAGGTTTTAATCACCCCCTTAGTCCGATAATGATAATACTTGAACCTCCACACATTGATTTATCTTCCCAAACATTTTCCCCAGATAATATCCTCACCAACTTTTGAACAAGTTGTTTGGTGAAAGTTGAGTATGACGGAGATAAGAAGTAAGGAGAGATCTCTTATCACCCTATCTACACGTCAAAAAACTACGTTTTGTCTTGGTGTCCGTTTACTCTTCACCAGGTGAAAACAAAGATTATACTCAGAAACTTAATTAAGCTCTCATTATGCCAATTACGTCTGGGAACAAAGCAACGCTACAGTTTTCAGAATCTTGTTTGGAAAGTGTGTCTTTTTTTTCAGAAAAATCGGATCCGGTAATAGAAATGCATTGAAAACACGCCTACAGTGTTTATCAAAACATTTCTCCGTCCGTAGGTAAACGGAAAGCAATCGGATCTCTACAAAAATTATGAGCCAATATTGCCAAGGATGGACGCCGGGAACCCTCAATCACAATTCATAGCATTTCTCAACTCACTGTGCTAGTTAGAAAGTTAGAAATCTGAGATAATTTTAAGACGGATCCCAAGATCTTTCAAAAAACGATGCGAACAACGGCGCTGACAAGTCCAGAAATGATAAACTACGCGAGATGTTAGTTTTTTTTTAGGAACACGTGTCGATAGTTAAAGTCAGTTTTTGTAGCAATTATGTGATACGATCCGCTAGGTTTGGTTTGAGCAAGATCTCGATATCATAGTTCAACTTGGGATTGGTTAGAATAATTGGGCGGAAACCAGATCGTCCACTCAATCAAAATAATATCCCAAAAAACTATTAGAGATAATTTTCCACGTGTATTATTTCCTATTGTCTGGATATAGAAAATACTAATGATGGAGCGTTGGCGAAGTGGGTGAATGAACATATTGCAATAGAATAATAACAAATTTGTTTTTGGAAAGCAACTGTTCTAAACAATGGAATTTCTTTTTACAAAATCACTTTTTAAATGCAGCAACTTATTCGATTGAAATTGCCAATCTATAAAATTTCAAAACGTAACGTAACACTCATTTTGTTGAACACAAATGGTAATTAATGTTCTTAAATGTTTGTTTGGTAAGTTATTGAGTGCGGATTTTATTCAATTAAAAGTTCACATTCTATGCGTAGAAACATGGATGACATGACGTGAAACGTGACTTTGCATATGTTTCTAAATGTGTTTGTCAATTAATACGAAATGTCTTGGGCTCGCCATCCGTTTCCGTGTCCTCTTGTGAATCTCACAGGATTAGTCTCCAATACAGACAGATCATTAATCACCATTGTTATTAGCATTATTGAAAGCCATAGATCGTAGTTTCAAACCCCTCACTACCCTTTCAGGGTTGAATTTGTAACATTAGAAGGTATCAGCCATATGGCACCTGGTCGTCTTATTTTTTAATAGACGAGCGGAGTAGAAACGCTGATTTTGGAATTCGGGAACACAAAATTATATGAATGAGTGGATTATGGAATCTAGAAATCTGTAATCCTCTTACCCTTTCAATTCTGCTGTGTCTAAATATTGGTGAAGATTTCTGATACATAACATGAACTTTCACTTGTGGCAAAGTGAAAGCAAATGGTGAAAGTAGAAAGCACTCGCGTTATTCCCTTTCAGAATCATGTTAAAAAATATCATACGAATCATTGCGTTCACCCTACCTTGACAAAATCTCATGCTCTTGGTTCTGTGACATGATACATTTTCTGGATTATTTTTAAGAACAATGAGTGGGTATGTAATATGTGAAAGTATCGCGTAAAAATTGAAATATGTTCCTCAGTTCCATCAACCCATGTATGGATTGTCAGATACTCTGGGGGCTTGCACCTACGCCTACGATACATTTAATCTCTTTACTAGCAAAATAGCCATTCCTTACGCACGTACACGGGAGAATTTACCCCTAGCAGTAGGAAACGTATGTAGTAGAATTAAAATCTAACCGAAAAGTTTAAATTTCGTGAGAGAAAAACGTCGAAATACTTGGACAACTGTATTTATTATTCGACGTAAATACCTGGTGACCCATTTTGATGAGTCTTCAATTGATCCCCAGTGGTATCAGAAGATTTCTGGCAAGTACAGCGGTCACCTCAAATTTGTTCAACTACTCTTGTGCACTTGTTTTAGACGTTCAATACATGACCCCGCAGGAATATTTTACTCAGACGTCTATCAAAGAGCTAATGCAATTAAATTAGGAATCAGAACAAAATTTAACCTACTAAGCTCATATGACGTAGTTGAGACTGAAAGACTAATCCTGAAAGTTTTCTCTCCAGGAAATGTGAACGGGGTTAGGGTTGGTAAAAAAATAGAGATTTGGAAACTACAAATAATCGGAAGCTTTTAGATTAATTGTTTTCCCTTCAGGAACGGATTTTCTTCAGATTACGGGCCTGGACTAGTAGGTATAAATAGAATCACGAATGAAAATGAAAACCACCCCCCCCCCTCCCACCTGTATTCGTAGTAAATTCTGATAAAACCGTGGTCAGCAGAACACCTTGATGCAATTCAAATTTTATGAATATATTGTTCTTTGACAAATAGCTCGCAATTTAATTTCGTAATTCCTCGTGTACGTTAATTTAGCGACAAAATGACCCGATTTGGTAAATTTTCAAAACCCTTATTAATAATTTTTTTTTAAACTCTGCTTACCTTCAAAATGTTACACAAATTAAGGGTTATTATTTTCTACACTAACTTTCTAGAGTTTTACACTTTTTGTATACCCGAAGATTCTTAAATTTTAAGGACGATAAAGTTTTGCCTTATGAATTTAAATCGTTCATGATCCGTATTTCTGTCTCCCACTGACTGACGGATTATCCGAATTTACGGTGCCGTGCACAAAGACGAAAGGCGTGAATGTCGGAATTACAGGTAGCGAAGCGAGTGTGAACGTGAGCGTGAGCTCCTAACAAGGAACACTCTTTACGTATTAATTCCAAATGTAGATTTTCCATACTACTAGGGGTACCTTCTTTGCAGGGCTGGTAATCGGAATTTTTTTTTGATTCCGAATTATTTTAGAGTTTCGATTCCGATTCCGATTTTCAATTCCGATTCCGATTATTTTAGAATTTCGATTCCGATTCTAATTCCGATTCCGATTATCATAAAAATTTTGATTATTTTTTGATTCCGATTCCGATTCCGATTACCAGCCCTGCTTCTTTGAAGCACTCCGGTTTCTATAAATATACCCGGCGGGCGTTATTTGACCGCGCCTTCGGGTAAATATCATTAATGTGTGGATGTGTTTTTATAGCTCTTAAAAAGGAAACCGAAAAAATTTTGATTTCAAAATGACTACCGTAAAAGTTCTAATTAAACCCTGTCTCCAATGTAACCCGGGTCTCTAATAGAGTCCGGTGACTTTCCCTATGTTCTCTGTGAAACCCTTTTTTCAATAACAACCGATTTTCAAATACAACACCGCGGTTGTATTAGAAACCTTACGGTAATTGTTAGAGTGAAATGGATTTAACAGGAGCAAATGTTCCCTTGTAAGAAGTGGAGAGCGGCTTACGTAAAACTACGACGGAATGAATGAAACTTTGCTTACTTTTTTTCGTTGAAGACGTGGAAAGACGAATGGAGAAAGAAATTCTTGTCACTCCTTCACACGAAGAGAAAAAAAACTGAAGGTAATTAGATTTCTCCTTCTTACCCGGATGCTCCCGGATGATTTAATACAAAATTAGGGCAAATTATGAAGATATTTTTTTTTGTAGGAATATTTATGGGAGTTCTAATTGGTTGTTAATTGGCTAAGTCTAGATTCTTATTTCCTTCCTGTCTTCCTTCCTTCCTTCCTGACTCCCTTCCTGTCTTGTAAATATGTAATTAATTCTTCACAAGGTGGAAATTTCAGATTCCTCCGAATTCGGGGTTGGTAATGAAATAAAGGATTGAGGGCGAAGATGGAGTGACAAACAGAGACGGAAGTGAAGAGTGTTGGCTATTTTATAGACTTCCCACAGTCACCCTGCGTCCCTGGTCCACCCTCCAACAATTTCTGCAACTTAGTTTCGGTTTCAAACTCGCACCCGGGTACCTTTCCCCCCGTCATCACCAATCCAGCTTTCACATGGATGGTTAGTCCGAGTGGGCCTGGGCCTGTTGCTTCCAACATTGCACTGACCGCCCATAATACCCGGGTACAATCCAAGAATCCCGTTTTTGGTCACCAAATTCCCATTCTCACTAACTTGCGCCCACTCCTTCTCATTTCTTTCTTGCTGTTGCTCTTTCGCCCAAAATCCCCATTTTATATGTTTAACCGTTTTTTGGCGGACCGACAGTTGTACAGGGTGGATAAATTCTTCACCGATTAGGGAAATCCGTCCCGGTCACTTTTCCGAAAATTCCCGGGAATTTCCTTTTTGTTCAAACACATTTCTTTGTCTTTATTTCTAGTTGTTTTGTGTTTGAGTAAAAAATAATTTTCCCGGGATTTTCCGGAAAAGTGGCCGGAATAGATTTTCCTAATCGGTGAAGAATGAGATCGACAGGTTGGGTTTAAATAACAGCCACAGTACTGCACTCATGTTTATACCGTAAAAATTATAATAAAACCGGTCTCGAATGGAACCCGGATCTCCGATAGTCGGGGCGGTGTACCCAAATCAAGAAAGTAAAGGAAGGACAGACCAATTTCGCAAATGCAATCCCATGGTTTAATAGAAGTTTTAAGCTAATTGTTTTTGAACCACCGTGTGGATGGAAAAGTGTGTAAGACATGAAAACTTGATTCGTCATTTTGCCAATTCATCAAGAATAAAGAAGAGAGTTAATGGGTGAGGATCAATTCTGGCTGAGTGAGTCCTTGACTGCGTACTTTCTCCTATTAACTTTTTACAACCAAATTGGGAATGAAATGTGAGACTTTCACTTCAATTCCAACCTTAATGCATTTCACCCGCGCCTAGCACTTCACTACAACCGGCAGTCCCCAATTAATCCTCAATCCCAGCCAGAAAACAAACAGATTTTCAAATTAAGTTCTCTACTTTGTCTCCAAATTCAAGAAAAACAATCCACGCCCACTCACAGTGGATTCATAACCGGACCATATTTAAATTATAGATTATAAGAACATTACACCGTATATATCTAATTAGCACGACTGTCCTTGTGTATTCTTTCGTGCAACAATTTGACTTGAACAAAACATAATTATTATATTTTTTGTTGTTTTTCTCCCAAGAGGTCCCTCGATATTTTGTTACACTTATTGTACATTGCTCAGAATGAGGAATTACATGGCACGTGGCTCATGGAAATTGGCTGTGGGATTTGATTCCATAGTGAAGAAGTTATTCCAAGATCAACACAACAAGGACTCAATTTTCATCTTCTACTCATACATTATGCATTCGACACTATCCACTATTTTACATAAAAAA
>JAQFYE010005783.1:0-11526 GCA_034694305.1 Protaphorura glebata | reverse complement strand
GAAAATTAGATAATTAAAGAAACTAGAATTAAATGAAGTTCGGACTAACTTCTATCTCTCCCCGCAGTTATTTTGAGAAATTATGAACACGAGGTTCTAGGATTTTGGAATATTCATGAGGAGATGTATGATAACCATGATATTCTAAAGTAATAATTGGATATTAGAAATTACTTTTGCCCATTTGGATCAAGTTTCAAAACCCTTAGTGTAATTAGAGTTTGGCCATCGTAGGGACTTTCCCTCGAAATAACGATATGAAGTGACTCGCGACCACGGAAATTGTTAAGACTCGATTTTGTTATCTAATCGATTGTCAGCCGGTTTTGGGATTCGAACCCCAAAGTATTTAAGACCTATTACTAGAAACTTGAATCCATATCCTTAGTTTTTGACGCTTCGAAACCGTCTTGGACTTTTCGTGGAGAAAGGTGAAACGGCAAGGAGTTCCCACTTGCGTTTCAGAAACAAATGCACGTAGGTGATTTGTTGAAAAGATTCTCCGAAAGGAAGTGAGAAACGTTAAAGATTATTCAGGAGTTACCGGAGTGCATCCATATTTTCCCCTATGACCAAGTACCAGGTCATAAAAGTTCTATAGTTTGTCAGAGCACAGAATAATCTAATCATTTTATCTCTGACTAATTAATTAAAATATTATATTATCAATAATTCGCAATGACTCACCATATGGATAACCGCAAAAGTTGGCACACATGAGTGTGCCAACACACCTTGTAAACAATCACATAGCAACTAAACATGTACCGTAGTGCAATGTCCCCAATCATTCGGACGGACAACGGCCCATGCGAATTCCAATTAATCGCGAATCGATTAATTGTCAGAGAACCAGACAGGATGCACAAATTATGGCTTCTCCATATATGGCGACTCCCATTAATCAATCCCGATTTGGACATAGCAATCACAAGAGACGTTTTGCCCACGTTGCCATGCCCAAATCCCGAGCCGCAATCGACCTCGTATTGCATAGACGTAATTAGTAGTAAGGAGTGAACACCTGTTGTGTGATTATTAATTATACTACTTAAGCTTAGTTTTAGAGGTCACTCCTCAGTCTGAATTTGCCTGTCTTATTGCATTAACGAATGCACTTTTGTTACAACTTGTATTACATTAACGTTGTCTCACTGACCCACTGACACGATCATTTCATTTCATTTCATTTCATTTAATATTTTATAATAAAACCGAACTCCGAAAACCCAAACCGATGTGTATTACTATTTTATTTCATTTGCTCCCGCTTTTAATTGTGCTTGCGATTATTGCTGTTGCAATAATCTATTACACATAAGAAGTTCCAGTTGGAAATAATTCATCCACGTCACGGGACTTCAGTAGCTAAGGATTTAGCAATTGTATTTCATGCAGGTAGTTTGAATGCAAAAAACTTGATGTAAGAACGACCGAACCTTGAACAGCGAGAAAAGGAAAGTTTTTTTGTCTGTAACAATCGCATGAGGCTAAACTGACTGACAAGGAAATGGCACAAAGAGAGTGATATTGTGAAATCACCCTCGCCTTTTGAATAATAACAAATTAGCGAAAGTGGATCGCAAGTCCAAATTTCCTCGAGATTCCTTCTCATAGTCAGTCAGTCTTCAGATCAAGCGAACGTAGTTCCTACACCGTTCAGGGTTCGCTTGAAAGTCTATCCGAGTAAAGTTGTTGATACTATCGTGAAGAAGTCGAAATAAAACCAGACACTGACATCAAACTGGCTAATCTCTGCAGTTATTCTCCTCGACATTTAAGGTACGTTCACACTTTGCCGAACCTCCACACTTAAGGTACGTGTACACTTCGCCGAACAACCACACTCAACCAATTACCCTGCAGACGATACCCCTCGTCAGAACTCTCCAAACACACATATGGAAGATATATCCTTCTGCTCCAATGACACACTCATACAATGACACACTCTACCATGCCCGTCACTCTCGGTACAGACGATCACATCAACACTACTTCTAAATTACTCGAAAGGATAAATGTATTCTTTCACACTAATTAAGTGCAAAATATGTTAGAATAATATATGTTAAGCTTTTCTTTTGAATGTAAGATTCTGATTCTTTTTAGCCCCCCAGGTGTGTCAGAGAACAGAATAATCTGATTATTCTATTCCCCGACTATTTAATATTATAGTAAAGGGTAATTACAATTTAAATTTAGAATTACTCTTACCATATGGATAATTGCGAAAATTGGCCCACATTCCGTGTGAGCCAACGTACCTTGTACACAATCACATAGTAACTAAATTGAAACTAACTCTAGGACAACAAAATGCATAGCAACAGAGTAGTACGTAAGACATTTGTGTTTAAAAAACTCGTTATGAGAATGAGAGAAACTTGAAAAAGTCAAAAATCTCACGAACAAGGAAGCTGACGAGGGGGCAGCCTCGACAGCGAAGGTGATTGCGAATTCACCACCGCTTTCGAATACATTGGCAATTCAAGAGAAAGTGGGTCACAGCCCAGTTTCCTTTCAATACGAGGCCAAATTATGGGTATAAAAGCGCGAGATCCGTTCCAACAAAGCCAGTCAGTCTTCAGACTCGCGAGAACAAAGTCCAATAAGTAGTTCAGAGTTCTCCAGAGTAAAACCAATAAAACCGAGCTAATAACAGTTCAAAAGTGGTAATCAGTTCTTAAAGTTTTTTTTCCAAAGTCCTACTCTTAAGATCCGGAGGTATGTTTAGTAAATAAGCGGTCCCATTTACTGTGCCTCCACGCAGTCCGAATAAAACTAAAATCCTTCGAGTTGACATACAACAAACAAATGAGAGGTATAACCTGAGTACACTGATGAAACTCACAACACATACACTTTATTTTCACACGCAAGATCAAACTCGCTGACCAATCAAGACCTTCGCTCAGATCATAAATGAAAGGTTACGATCTTTAACACGTACATTACTAATCACACACAGCCAAATACACTGAACACCGGGATCACTCTCATTCAAACATACTGCAATATTCCTAGCTAAAGTAGCATGGTATTCCAGTCTGTTTCGACTTGAAGTAAGTACGCACATGAACACGTACGTCATGCCGGAGTACAGATTTCCATTGTCCACTCTTTCTAAGACGGACTGGGACGGATGGACGAACGAGACGACAACTTACTCGCCCGCACACATATAATCCTTCCCCCCTTTCTCTTCCTACCATACATGGACGGAGCCGGGCCAACAACTCAACATACGTACCCACGTACAACAAATGAGACGGAGATCGCCTCCCTCGCCACTGCTCCTCTCTCGTCTACCCGCCACTCGTCTGTTGCATACAGAAACCTCCATACAGAACAAAAACGGCGAGACGGACGACCGTGGAAAACCCACACCGTCTGGTTTTCCCTTCCCACACTTCTGCACCCGTACATTTGCACAATGCATTACACCATACACGGATGCACTAGACGTAATCGTTGCCCACGGATTATGACCCGATGTCGGATGACCTCGATCCCGCATCATAATTATTGGATATTTTATTATAACATTAAATTGATGTATTTTAGAATAACATAAATACTTCAGTTCGCTCCCGCGAACTCAGATCTGTTTAAGCCTTTAAACGAAAGGTTAGAAAGAGATAGAATCCCTCTTTAATCTTTGATTGGATTTGACACATTTCCCCCATAAAGTTAATGTAGTCATGTTCATTCCCTTCAGGACATGAACATGGAACAAAGTAACTATACGTTATTTATTGAATAATTCTTTTACTCGCTCCCGCCAGTTCCGCACACTTTCCTACCCGAATACACAGCACCCTGACTGTAGGTTTATTCTATTAATTAGATGCAACGATAATAGTAAGATTAGAAGATCTTAATTAAACAACTGTTAAACGTAAGAATTAACTTCACAAAATACAATTAATTCATTCGTGTAATAACCAAATTAATCACACCTTATAGTAACAATAAATATCAACTTAACCCCAAAGTCGATTGATTCATTCTACAGAGTTTTATTGTAGGGATATAAAGAGAGAGAATAGGTCTCAAATAAATTTCTCTATTTAAACGAATCCGATATTAGGCAACACGACCTAAGGTCAAAGGCAGACCTTACAATACATTCCCCGGCAAATTCTCATCAATCCACATGTCCATTCTAAGATCAAACTACACCTTTCAACTGGTGACCCGTGAGTAAGGCTAATACCCTGCTCGGATCGAACCCGCAAATACCCGTATCAACAAAATATACACCCGCAAACACACAAGCAACATAAACAACAAAAGACTGACTCAAAAGAAGATGCATCAAGCAATGTAATGCAACATACTCTCCAGCAAGAAATCAACACAACAAGAATTCAAACAGTCTCCCCACCTCGATTTAACACTGTCAAAATTCACTCTCAATTTAATCTTACTACAAAATTCTTATTACGACAGTAGTCTAGCACCTGGAATCACCATCCCTAAGAAAAAGTAACTCATTCGTGATACTCCGAGCAGAATCTGAGAAGGCTACACCCATGTGGTGATTGAGACCTCTTTTTCTGGGTCACGAATTTAGTGAAACTTAGGCTTTGGCTCTGATCGTGGTCAGACTACGGAGAATGAGAGATAACACGTTATGACAGCCAACAACACATCCTCACACCACTTGTAAAGTACTCTAAACAAGTACACCACAAAAGAAAAACTCTCTTTAACGCATAAGCACTATCTCGGTTGAATTTAACCGAAAATCAAAATTTGTGGATGCAAAATTCTCCCACCCACAAATTTCGACTGGCCAACCACGACCAACCTGGTCCATCTCAACAAATACCTACAGACAAACGTACCAAAGCCTACAAATTGTGGCTCCAGCAACAACCATCTGACTCAATATTTCCGGATATAACAAGACTTACAAAAGGAAAATCTAAAAGAAAACAAAAGTTAGAAAGAAGACTGAACACTAGTAGAATGAGTCTAAACCAAGGAAACCAACAACCCGGTAATGTAACACCACCACCAGGTAACGTCGCGCCACCCGGCAATTTCGCACCAATTGCCCCAGCAGCAGGCAACGTTGTGGGAAATGCTCCACAAGCACCGCCTGCACCTTTAGCATCAATCGCAAGATTCACAGCTGTTATCCCTGTATACACGGGCGAATCTTGCCCACGGAGATATCTCAAAGGTTTGCCCAGTTTTTCAGCTCTACAATAAATAGTTTAATTGAGTAGTTAAACTAGACAAGTTGAATCCTATCGCTATCTTATCGTAACCCCAGAATCTGTAAATTTCTACCCTCCGATATTCTCAATATCCTCTGATATTCTTTTAGTCGGAGATATATTTCCCATATACGTGTTCCAGCCCTAGTGCAGTAGAACTCCAGTGGAAGATGAACCTTTATCGTTCACTCCACACTTGTACACCCCAACTGGCTCTGCCGCTTACTCTTTGTAAACCTTTAATTCTAATTTAAAATGTAAAAAAGGAAATAACAAGACTGACCCACTATTCAAAGAGATTCAGTTCAATACATTATTTCCACCTTCCCAATTAAAGACTATGTCCCGTTGTCAAGTAATGATTCACGGTTAAGAACGGAAATGGAGAAGAGAACAGAGTTGACGATAAGTTACTATGTTCTAGGACATAACGTTTATTAAGTAAGGCCAACCCTGCAGGTAGCTCTGGTGTCAGGCCAGCAAGTACCCAGGGAAGGACGACCTAAATTCTGGAGACCATTCCTCAAGTAAGACTCCTTGTGGCCCAGCTAACTTAACACTGGCGGCCGTTTGTGATCTTGTACATTGTGTAATGTGTCTTGTACATTGTGTAATGGAATGAGATTTCTTACTGTCATCTCCACCTTTTCTACAACTTCGTCGGCGTGACCCTACCATTCACGATCAAACAGAAGTTCGACAGAAGTGCACTAATTCATACGCGACGCCCCGTCACGCCCTACAAGCCCGAAAGCAGCATGGATTCTCATTGATTCTTAATTATATGTGTGATTGAAACTGTCAATCATATCTTATGTTACACTGCATTTAGTTAAGTACAGTACGTACCTAAGCAATCACACCCTTCTTTGCTTAAGGTACAGATCAATCAAATGAATAATTGGCATATGAATTAATGTTCCCCTCCTCTCGGCCATCCGGCATCTATGTTGCTGCCGAATAGTATAAATACGTTAACCACTAAGGTAACAGGAAGCTGATTTAGTTTCACTACAGGCAGCATGAGGCAGGAGAATATCCTTCACATGATCTCTCGAATTTAATAAATTTCATTAACCTGTTAGGGTGATCAGATCATTTGATCACAGTTAAACTTAAAACACTCTAGTTAGAAGTGCCTAAATTCACATGAATTTCCTTCCCTAACATATGAACCATTCCCTCAATACGTGAAACGGTTATTTTAATTTAGTACACTTATAGAAATAAGAATTCAATTTAAGAGACACTTGGTTTGGTTACCGATAATACTAGACTATTAACCTTAACTTATAAGCTCTATCACGGTTGTTGAAACCCAATTCTGTCACTAACTAACATAAATATTTACTTTTATACAAAAAGAAGAATAAAACTCACCCTAACGTCCGGAGTACGGTCTTGATTTATTTACAAATAAAATTAAGTAAATAAATATTAAGGTACGATGCGATCGAATTAATTGTTAATGTACTCCACTTGACAGCTTTAACGAGTTTTGTCACATTAGGTTTAGAATATTTATCCTGTGAACCTACAGATACGATCTTGCCTGGAATCGAAAAACCAGACCTTTGGCCAAATAATCTAAATAGATTAATCATAAGAAGACAAGATGAATTGATAAATAGGATGGACATTCTATCATTAGAAGCAAAGTCGCACTCATTGCTCAATTTTACTCTCATAATGAGAGAGAATACCCAGCGTTCCTTTATGACAATACTAGCTAGTCTCGAACCGAATCAGATTCCGACGACTCTAGTTGAATTTATCAAACGATTCGAGAATTTTCATGTTCATATTACATTTGGTCCATGGTAAGCATGGAATAGTCGTTTAACGCCAGAAATAATAACATTGTTGATTCAAATTGGATTTAGTTATAAACATCATTACTGTACAAGCCAAATTGAACATATTGAATCACTAACCCATCTCCATTTGGAATACGTCAGCAACACCCTTTAAGAAACAAAGATTCCAAACGACAAAAGAACCTGAATGATTTTCTTGAAGTCAGTTGTGACTGAATAAAAACATTCAAACGAGAGAAAAAATACATCTCACTAAATGGAGGATTGGATTAGTCATGAACACTTCCACAATGAATTCTTAGCTACCTATCAGTTGCGTCTGTGTTTCCCCTTAACATCTGCTATGACAACCTTATATCTGTGTTTTCCCCTTAACAGCTAATATGAAAAACTTATATCGTCGGTTTTCCCATTATACAGTTTAGTGAAATTTGACACTGTAGCGGACGTAGACTTATTGATAAAGTTATCCAGTAACAGATAAGGCGAAGTCACATTATGATTCTCCTTTTAGTAGTAATACGGGATACTAGTAGATAAAAAAGAGTTGAAACTTTTCCTGTCTGAAAAGGAGCATTCCTGACATGGATGTTCACAGGAATACTAATTTGTTTAATTAAAAAGAACCATGCCTTTAATGGACAGCTATCCTAATATAGATACTCATGAGAGGATGTCGTGTGAGTGGGCATACGGCTATTTAATATAACCAGACAAACACTTTCCGATCTGACTTATGGCAAGTGGACAGGCCCGTTTTCCTCTTTGAGAGTTGCATTGGTTGCGCTCAATTGCATTCATCACGTACACCATGCAAGAGTTGCAGTCCGATTTCACAAACTCTTTAGAGCAAAGGACTGACGAAGAAGAGAAGATAACCATGAGACGGCTACACGCCTCCACTGTCTCATTTCATCCCGTCTTAATTACTTTCCCGTATTTGGATGTACCCATTTCATGCACTCACTGGGGCTTGCACCTGACTGCACTGGGCATCACCTTTGTCGTCAGGAAGGTGAACCATTGCCCACCTATATACCACACATAATGATTCTCTCCTTTATTCTTATTGTTATCATATTATATTTAATTAAGCGATTGTAAGACTGCCCGACCAATGTTATAGTCTCAACACCGTATATTGCATATACGTGGGCACCTGATCTCAGACGCCAGATGGTCAACTAATTTGTAAAATCTTATTAATACCATGAACCTACGCAAAATCAGCAGTCTTTTAAATGCAGAACTCAGAGAGTGATACGAGGAGATTATCCTCTTATCCCACCTTGGTGTTTCACTTTAGAATCTCTGGTTCGGTTAATTACTATTCAGAGGCACCGACTCAGGTATGAAGACAGGAGACACCGACTCAGGTTTGAAGACCAGAGTCCGTGAATTGTATTACATTGAAGTATGTAATGTTAACCCGCAGTTCCAATCCTTTCCTTTCCAACCATTCTCCATTCAAACTTATTAATTGAGAATAAAATTATATTAAGTTTTATAAGTTTGGCTTTAACTTAAATGTTACCATCAGGATTAATATTAATATAACCAATTCATATTCATTTACTTAAAATAAACTATTTACTAATTCCACTACTCCTATAGTTAAAAGCTTTTTTATTAATTAGCATTTCATTTAGAAGAGCTCTTAAGATCTCTCCGGATTGCAATGTCCACAAGTAATTGCAGTTGCGTGTCGACGGAACGACACGAACACATTTGTGTGTCATCCGCCCATCATGCACCCACACTCTACCTAACTTTTTACTGTACGTAATGGAAATGAGAAATAAGGAGAGATGACATAAATCACCCGAATAAGGAGAGACAGGGACATCCGTGTAAGGAGCGACATGGACACTCAATCCATCCGCGCTTCCCCCACACTCTCTTCTTCCATCATCCTCTGCCGGTACAACGTTCTTTACGAGGAACCACCGTAGCAGAGTACCGAATAGAATCGGATCGACACGAATGGAAGAAACGTTCGTCACTGACCTTCTACTTAATATGCCCAATTATGTACCCTATTATTCCTTGTATGGAATTATTGTATTCTATTAATTATAGTCTGACCATCTGGTCATTACTTCCTATTACTGACCCTTTGTTCGAGTCTGGTATAAAAGGCTCCTCAACCCTCAGTAAAGGAAGGAAAACATGAGTAAACCTATCCTAGAGAGACTGAGCAGGAAGAATATCCCTACTCATCGTCTCTTAGGGTTACTCAGTTCCTCACTACTACTATAGTTAGTTCTTTCAAGTAAACAGAACTAGTTAACGTTGAATCATAGGATTTAAACAGAATCCTATTGCTATTGGACTCTGTGACTCTTTCCCCTTTTCCCGACATTCTTATATTCTAAGAGATATTCCCCGTGTATTAGTTCTAGCCTTAGAATGGTATACTCACGGTGGAAGGTGAACCCTTGTGATTCGCAATACAGTTGTAACACTGAGTGGCTCTGCCACACACACTTTGTCAATCTTCAACTCTAAGTAAATTATCAATAAACAAATAACACGACTGACCTACAATTCCCCGTGACTCAGTCTTTGTTTTATTTAACGCACTGCAACTGATACATTAGTTCTATAGTCATCATATCCCCCCACGATCTATGAAATGTTGACGATAGAAACTCCCCGTTGAATATCGGACATGACCCAGAAAGTAAGTGATATGGTGGGTTCGACCCTTGAAGTACTTTCAAAGGGATTAAAGACTCGTTCCTGACTTTCCTCTTGAGCATACCTCACCCTAAGGTTGAACTGACCAGACACTGAAGTCTAACCCGAATAGTGATCCAACCACACACAAAGTCTGCACCACTTTACACTGTCAGCGGTGACAGAGGAACGTAAAGGGGCACTAACTTTGTAGGATGAAGTTCCGATTAAAACTGCTTAGTATAAGCCTAGGATTTAGACTCACAAGTAATAAACAATAAAACAACCGGTCATGTTAGATTTGTCACTGAAAGGTCACCTTAGATTGCCCTGACAGTTGTGCTCCGATAATACCGATATACGTCATATTGCACTGTCAACCGTGACTTAGATATTACTAGTTATATTGCACTTTATAAACTGAATCCACCTTAGTTACATTTAATCCGGAATCGCCTGTCCTTCCTAGTGTTAAACACTTGTAACCCAGTAACCCTGTCTCCCTACGACATTGCAATATTTTATAATAAAAACTTAACGTAATACCAATAGATGTGTCTATCAATTTTATTCCATCTTTTCCCCCTGATTATTGTTATTGCCATCGTTACAATTGTTCACTCCAGAAGAGACTCCCTCCAGAAGTCTTACCATCCCAACCAAGAATTCACTTTGATGACTGGAAAGTTCAACACATTCTGAATTTACGAGACCACCAGAGACTCCGACTCATCAATTCAATTTTTATTTGACGATTTCAATAGCTTGTACTAAGTCAACCAACATTAAAGATTTCATTGAAAAATTTAGGAAAAGAAATCATCGGTCGGAAGAACTACAAATTTTAAATTTTCCTTTACATTTTTCTGCTGCTGCCAAAGATTTCTTTTGGTCTTATCGTTCTTTGGGAAAGACGAAGACCTATGTCCAGGTACTTTCGTATTCACCATATCACTGCGAGATCGTGCTACCAGGCAGCGATTCGGTGATACCGTATTATCAGTGTGCCAGAAGTTTTTTGAACATTCCAACAGTCAATATTCTAATTCCAACACCATGGCCCAAAATATATCCAAGTCTAATCACCAAAGCTAATACTATAGCGGATAAACTCAAGAAAGGCGCTTATCGAGACCTTTCTTTAGTATTTAATTCCTCATGGGATTGAAAACCCCACCCATTAAACGTTACCTTACGGAGATACCGAAACTCAAGAAATTAATTTTGACTCATCACACTGTAGAAAATAATGATACTTATAGAAGTTACCTTTATTTAATTCGGAGCAGTGCCCTTACATCTGGTATATTATATTTATTTTATCAACACAGTCAATTTCGTAGCAATTTCGTTTGTTAGGTATGTTTCCCCATACCTAGCAACCTCTTCCGTTCCTTATGCTCATGCTCTGACAGACACTGATATCCCCAACTCAACGTACAATTTCTGACACTGGCCATCCTGGATGCGGCCCTGCTCATCATCTCATCTTCTACTTCAAGAAGGAAATGGTCCGCCCTTGGTGCCATGGACTTTCACCCGTCCGAACAGACTGGTCTTCAGGTTCGCATCGCCTGCGGAATTCTTCCGTTTTGACTCCGGCTCTCCTTCACCTCGCCGACACCGCAGATCCGGCCGAAACAATGTTTCATGCACCCAGAACAACCATGCACACACCCACACTCGGTCGCTCAAATCCGTCAGCTCCGAATTTGTATCCAGTGAAAGGGGGCGTTCTCGGGAGAGTAACCTAGGCTAGCTCTTTCTCTCCTAAGTTCGCTCTCTTTCGTAGTGAACGA
>JAQFYE010005782.1:0-11528 GCA_034694305.1 Protaphorura glebata | reverse complement strand
TAATGACCCATAACCTAAATTTTGATAAAATGTCAAAGAATAGCCAATTGTAATAATAAAATATTCGAATTAATTATCATCATATCATAATTATGATAATCAAGGGCTCTAAAATATGACCCATTCATTCAAATTCAGTTAATTTTATTACGTTGTTTGTTATTCTGCATTGCAATGTTGTGCAGTGTCTTAATTGTCTGTGCCGTCCTTCGAAATGCATACCTGTTACTATGATTGCTCTATAGACTCAAACTGCACACGAATCCGATCCCATTAACTTATATTACGCATTTTACATGCAACATGTGTTCTCTTTAACTGCTTTATTTATGTCACTAATATTTCAACTGGCCGTACCAATAAATAAATGTGAAGCAAAATATTGCGGACCGGTAATTCAGAGATGTTGATTCAGGATTTTCACTTCTTAAAAAATGGCACTTCCGTCTCTTTACTTACTTTGTCTGTTACTTTGTTTTGTGGGATAAGGATGTAATTTTAAGTACTCAATTTCAATACAAAATCAAAATTTGTGAAAGTGAGGAAAAGAAACTAAAATTTCATTTATGGCAAGCGGAACTCACTACGGCTGAGTTTTTCTTTTTGTCCATTATTTTGGCGAGTCGTCTTTGTCATGATCACAGTTTATAATTTGACTTATCCACCAAGAGTTCATTTCCTGAGGTCGACAGAGCAGTATGGACAGTCAAATCCGGCAACACGCGTAGCGCATGAAAATATGATCCATTTTTGGGATAAAATATAAAACAATTGGCTACATTGTGAAAATAAAAATCCGACGGATTTTTAAAAGACGATTTACGCGGATTTTGAATGATATGTTTACCGGAACTCCTATCCGGACTTTCCCATAGGATCTCAATTGTTTCCCTTGTATAGTGCATGGTACGGTTCACAATAGAACTTGAGCGAATTTAAAAATATAGAGCCCGTAAGCATCAAACTTCCCTATAAAAATTCCACTACTTTGCGTGGGTAGGAAGAGGGATTCCACTACAATGCAATATTACGCGCAAATAAATGTCAACGTCAAATCTTCCCTTGGAATTATTCTGTTTGCATAAACAGCTGAAACAATACATTCTTTGCAAAGTTGTAATTATTCTTTCCTAGAACCCATCACACATAGTACCGTGCGGTTCCTTAAGTAAATAATAATTTCCATACAAAAGAAATAGCGGTAAAAGGTGCAGCAGCCGCAGTCATGTGGCAACCACAGTTGTATTGTCTTGCAATTTTTGCATCATTTGATTATATAGTTGTCTGTATTATGATATCATGTCAGGGTTAAATAATATACTCACCTTCCAACTGCTTCACCACCTTCTTTCCTGTGTCCAGCCAGTGCTGAAATTAATGAAAGAAATAACAATGAGAAATGAACCGGCGAATTTTACTTATTTTATCTAAAGTCGAATAATAATCCCCACAACCCACCCTGACAAACGATGAAAAATATGATTATGGGTAGCCAATGCCAATGACTCCACTCATCGTCCTTAATGCGAAAAACAATACTTCACAATTGGAAAATAATAATTAGATAACCGGCATCATCCTGCCAGGGTTAATTAACTTGTTAATTTATCTCATACCACCGTCGGGAGAGACTGTTAATTAATTAGAGAGTGTGCTCAAATTGATAGAACTAACAGGATTCCTTTCTCATGTGAGCAGTAGTCACGACCGGTATTCATAATAACTGGAAGAAAGTGCCGGTATTGGTTTACCAATTTTGATCACGGCAGAACACATTCGGTTTTCCATGGAGGTTTTACAGTAAGTTTAAAAAAATGTCTGATCGTAACGATAATTGGAGTAACGTTATGATAACATGGAATCAGAAGTAGTGATTTAAATGGACCGAGTCGGAATTCTTAAACCAGCAAGATTTTCAATAAGGTTGTGAAACGTGATGTTAGTTGAAGAAATATTTATCCAGAGAATGCAAGAATGAGTTATCAAGATGAGAGATACCGACTTAAACAGTAGAAAATGCAGAAATCTTCCAAAAAAATAAGTCATGTTTACTACTAGATACTAGTCTCGATGTGATGAAGTAATCGTATTTTAGAAATGCTACAATGCCTTACATTTTGGATCGCCTATCCAAAGTAAATGGTTTGCTGTAATCAAACAGATTTTATTAATATTTGTGGTACTTTTGAATGAATTAAGAATGTAATCACACACGGCATGAACCACAAAATCCTCTATAAACATACTTAAGGAGCTAAGGACTGAATAATTGAATAAGTACTTGGATAATTTCATGCACTGCTTCTCGACAGAAAGTGGAAAGCGTTGAGAGTTAAGACTTTGGTCAATGGTTAGTACCAATACCGGGCATCAACTTTGACGTTTGTTTAAAAGAACCAGGGAATGCGCTGAATTTGGGGTAGCAACATTTTTGTGCCACGTGGGTACGTCGGCGGGAAAGAGATTTTGATTTTAATTGAATTGAAAGTCGGTGTTGGGTGAAGAATATTTACCTATTTCTGGATCACGGTCAACTCAAATGTAAGTTTTTTTCCTTCAGTTTTTGAGGACGGATGGATACTTTGCCCGCCGTCGGCGGGCTTGATTGCTAGTATTCATAATGCATCGATGAACAAGGTACAAGAAAGAATACTTAAATTATTGGCTGTCACGCTTACAACTCAGTCAGGGCTAGGTGACGTAGACGTCGTGCTGTGACTGACCCAACACCTGTCATTCTTCACTGAGCCCATGATAACGAATAATAGTCAAATGAAAAAGTCGTGGCTTCATGCCCCGTATAAATCTATTGTGTTTGATCAACAGTGTCCGAGAAGTACGGATTTACAGAATTTTGAAACTTTTGTTTGGTGATGACAAGCCGTGTTACCTGGCCCGCCACAGCGTGAAGCGTCATGAAAATGAAAAATCGTCCATAACCGTAAATGTTGCAGATTGCGGACATGCTCGTACAATAGCTGTCTGGACTGGAAAGTTCGACAGTAAATGTGAAATATGATCAGAAATTGGTTCATTTGGCTCCTAACTTCCAGATGTCCAGAGAATTTCCACGGCGAATTTTACCCCAGCCGCCCCTTTAGATGTATCGTACTGTGTGTATTATTTTTGTCGCTTTACAAAATATCGCTTGCACGCGGTACTCTGTTGTTCATGACCCAGAGTTTTACCTCGCTATATGGGTTCTATGGTAAAGTGTCTTAGTACGCCCGGTGTCCTAATACGCCCCCCCCCTCGCCATTTGTGGACGTGCACTGGGGTCACGTGATCATTTGGTTCAAGATGGGTGGGGCGTATTAGGACACCTTGCCCTACTACTCATGAGCTCTAAAACTTCCACAATGCACCGGAAAGTCTGCACTTGTGGTAGAGTGATTGCGACATTTTAGATTCTCACTTACCGTTTGACCCGTATTGTCAATATAACGAAGTCCGAAGTAGGCCGTCTCGATTAAGTTCAAATGCTTGAAAATGTTCTCCAGCAACTCTTGTCCGACAGAAGTACTCTAAAATTAAAAAAATTAAAAATACAAATGAGTTTGGGTGATTGAATTCGAATACGCTTTAACCCTGGGACACTTGACGATAAAATATACGCCAAAAACCCAACCTAGTTCATGGCTATGCACATTGCAACATATAGCATCGCATACATTGCCCACACCCATGCACTAGCGCAGGACTAATGTTTTTCCATTGTTCATGCCTATGCACTAACCTGGGACTCAGGTTGACCTTTGTGCATATCCATGCACTGGCGTAGGATATTTCGTTTAACATAGAGCTTTTCTGTCAAATTTTTTACAAAATACGCATAAAATAGGGGTATAGGTTGTTTGGTTTGGCCCTTGCTACGTTATATAGATAGACGCTTCGACGAGGATTACCTGGAAGCCCAGTAGATAGCTCGGAAGTTTCTTTCAGAAACTTTTCGAAACAAAAGCAGTGTTCATAGCTATGCATGGGCCTAGGTATCCCAGGGTTAATATACCACAATAATTTTTGTGCAACTCATAAATAGCAGATATTGTAGAGATTAGTAGGTACATACAATGTACGTTTGTGAGATTTACACATATTTCCGTCCTTTTCAGCCAAATCTAACCCAGAAGCCGTGAAATCCAACCACACACTATTTGGTGTTTGACAATTGTTTTGAGACATAAATAATTCGGACGGGAGAGAAATCGAGACAAAATGCTCATCGTTTCGCCGACTGACCAATGTAAACCGCGCAAAATTGGTCATCACCCTTTTACAACACCGCACAAAAGATACACTTAGGCCAAAAATGACTAAACTTTTAAAGACAAATTAGGGTTTGATTGATGGAAAGTGATATTTGAGTACAAGTAAAAGTTTTTCCTCCTCCCTAATCCTCTGCCTCCATGACATTCACTCCAAGATTTCAAACCCACTCTTATTGTCCGGCAATCACCCTTCCTTATACTGTAAAACCGTAGCGCACCTGTAACTTGAAATCAGAGATGTGAGTGATTATGATCAATTTGAGGAGTTTCCAAACCCACATTTGAATTCAGTGCAATTCTTAGTAAGTAATAGTAAAATAATTTTTGCACGCTATCTCCGTCCGACCCATCTTTTACAAGACGAGCGAACAAAGGACTGTAAAGGGGTGGTGACGACGAAGAATCACATAGAATTAGTTTCACTTATTCAAAATCCGATGAAGCTTTTATGATATTCAGGGTGTTTCACAATCATTTACCTCATCTCCTGTAATCCTCATCTTCAAGCCGAGAGCAAAATGCGAGATTAGCATTTTGTAGAGATAATGGATATGAAGGCTTAAAAAAACTTTTGATAAATGGCGTCCACTGTTTTTGTCAAAAACTTCGAATAAAATATTTCTTGTTGACGAAGAATTGTTTGCATTTTATAGAGAATTTAATTTTGATTTCATAGAGTTATTGGCTATATCTCTGAGCGCGTAGCTCACTTGATCCAAAAGCAGATTATCTACATACATATCGTATCTTCCATCTTTTGTTGGAAAGTACGTCCAAGTATAGCACGATAGATGTCTGGGTGCGGTAAAAGTTTATGAACCACCCTAAACTTTCTTTAGAATTATTAACGCACAACAGACAAGTGTCTAAATTGACGACAAACATTCTAATCATTTCTAATCTAATAAAAATTGCGGCGTAGGTAAGCTCACTTGCGAGGCGACTATTCATGCAGGCGTATAATATCTTGTCACCGTCTTAAGGAACGACCCATAAATCACAATCAAGTTACAACTCAGGTGTGTAATTGTAGCTATTCAAATCCAACTAGGATAAACAGAATGATTAATTCAGTATTATAAGAATATGAAAACCCTACGCTTGTGCTCGTTATTATTTGTGTTTGACGAGATTAGCAGTGCGGGTGGATGGTATTAAGGAAATGTACCTTAATTACATATTAATTGCTGTTAATTCTACTTAATTCGAGGGATTTGCATGAAATAATCCTTAAGAATCAGGTTAAGCATTGTTAATTTTTAATTAAGGTCAACTTTCTGTAATAAAACAAACAGTACAGTACGGCTACAACCACACGTTGAACGTGAAATTCGAGACGTTCCCCTTCATACACTTTTCACCTTTGCATACTAATTGCCAAATTAACCTTAATGATTTGGAATGATTGTTCGTGAGCATTAACAGATAATATTATTTTAATGAATGCGGGGGTGATTACTTAGCGGAATTGACCATTATAGAAAAGAGAGAGCAATGTGGAAGTATAACAAAATGGCAGATTTAAAATAAAAAATCAGTAATGTCTTTTGAGCACATTCTAATAGCAAAATGAAATTTAAATAAACAATGAATCTATTAAGGACATCCTTAATGAATTGATTGGAGTAGAAAAGTGGATTTTAGGAAGAGAACTTTAATTGGTGGAAGGATATCCTGACTTCAGGTAATTGGTTGCTCGGAGTTTATAATCAGTTTATTTGGTGATGTTTCCTTCTTCTTTAACATCTTTGGTATTAATGAGAAAAGTTCAAAATATTTTAAGAATTTCCCTTGCTGAACTCAAGGTGAACGTATGAATCCTTACGACCAAACGAAGTGACATTTTAAGCAACAGTAAGTATATTTGTACTAACTCATGAAAGTGACAATTGCGTAAGATAAGTTGAAGTCAATACACAGAAGTCACCAAAATGCAAAAGAGTACAACTACAACTACCTATTATAGTTAGCACGAGAGAAAGTGTGACATTTTACTGTAAATTAAAATATAGGTATTTCTACCTGGGTCCGTGCATCATCTGTTCATAATTCTTTGAATTTTATATTCACGCACAGTTTACATGCAGTTTGTAAAAGTGTAATCTACCGTTGTTCTTATTGACATTTGTATTCACGCGACGCTCTCACATCAAATCTAAAAGTCTATTTTGAGTCGTAAGGGATTTAGTAATAATTATTACTAATGCTAATCTGACCAATGCTAAAATCATCCATTTCATCCACGTCAGTTCTTCCCAAACTGTCAACGAAAAGAAAGAGAAGGTAAATGCAGGCAGGCTTAAACAAAATTGGAAGTCGAAATCCTTCCAATTCTATTGTTATTCTAATTGCAAGTACTTTGTAATGCATGTATTCATTTGTAATCCTCGTTGAATTCAACGTATAATTTAAATGGGACTGTGTTTGAATTATGCCAATTTTTGAAGACGACGATTCTCTCACTCGGTTGTCTTGTGCCAATTTCTACCAACTTTCGAATAAGCATTATCTTAAAAAACTCTTCCGACAGAGTTTGGGTGGTACATATGTACGTTTACCCTGATTGTTTAATAATTTGCTGAAATTAAATTGGGATATGAAGTAGAACTCTATACATCCCTATACATCTCTATACTCTCTATACGCATCAATCACAAGTTATGCCAGGTATCACTGTGGCCTTATTCTAATGACAGCCTCGATTCACTTTATTAGGTACACATACGAAAATATCGCTTGAACGCAGGAGATGGTAGAGTGCATTAAAATTACATCCGCTGTGCTAAAAGCTACCACTAATAATGTTACGATTTAGGATCTTACGAAACACAGAGGTCCGTAATGCTATGAAAAATAAATGAAGAATCACACTTATTTATCATAAAGCAATTAAATGTTTTAAATAGGGGTGCAGTAATACAACAATAGAAGGATATTTCGAATTTTGGCCAATAATAATTTAACCTGTTCACTACGGAACTCTGGTGAATTAGATGTCACAAAACAGGGGTACTCGTATCATCGGAGATATGAACACCCAACACTGAGCTTTACGAGCTGCTCTGCAAGACCGAAACTGCATGTCTTTGACTGCAAATGTGTTTTCGTGATTAGATATATTGTTTACGTTTCTGAGTAATTCAGTAAACAAACGCATAGTGTTACAGCTCGTTTTCTTTCCAATTATTCCCATCAAGATATTGTGACATGTTGGATTTGGACAACTTTCCCTCCTTTGATCGTCAGTATATTGGGGATTTTCAGGAATTCTTACACATCTTACTTTTTTGCAAAGAAAATGTTTATAGTCCATGTTCGTCTCTCTATGCTGACTGTGCACACTATAACTACGACTACAAAAGGCAGTGTACCACTGTACTAGTTTGACAATGGGCACATGAATGTTTCACTGATAACCATAAATTGCTAAAGTGACAACAAATGAAAAAAGTGTACTCGTAAATCGTGACAATAAAAAGGTAACAGGTCAACGATCGATTAGAAAATGATCAAAACTTGTAATTTGAACTAATTACATCGTGAATATCACGTAAAATAAATTAAGAAATGACTGGTGGAAATGTCATTTCTCCTCCCATAAGCTTCAGCATCGAAATTCTAACTGTATTTTTATTCATATGATGAAATTGAAGAGTTTTGATAGGTTTGAAGGAAATTCTGGACACCGAAATAATTGGCCCTGCGGATCTGATATACTATATTCAACGTGAATTAGTAAGATTTCATCTCCTTGCAACTGCAACGTAATCCGTAGAGTTCTGTACAGAATTTTACCACAGTTTTTTTGATTTCGTCGGCTCAACTAACCGAGCCGTAGTAGAGGTATCCGGATGAGTACGGTCCACAAAATGCATATCGCATTTTTTGTAGGCTGCCATTCCAGCCAGAGGTTGGAATAAAGTCTTGCTCTCCGTTCCACAACTTTAATTTTCAAAACCTTCATCCGGTCCAAAGTTTTTTATAATTTGACTGCACCCAGCAGCTCCAGGTGAAAATTAAAATTCCAATATGTTTTAATTTGATGCATCGCTTTACCAAATAAGCTCCCCATGTTATGTTCAAACCCACTTGTCAAAATTCCACTGTCTAGTTTTTTGTAATAAATACATACTTAAGAACGGGCAGTACACGAGCAGACGAGCATAGAGATTAGGACAAGAAGAGTCACGAAAGATCATGTTTGTAACAAAGGAAAGGCGCACTCCTCCAGCCAAAGCATCATCACCAAATTATTTCCATAATATACATTGGAGATTACGAGACGAGTCCACATTTCATATTATGCATATGAGAGGTCAGGGGTCATCAAAGCATCCGGAGGGCCGTCAGGGGTACATATATAATTACACTGGCGCACTCCCTCCATTTTAAATGAATGGATGGAATTCATTGTATTGTGCTGTAACACTGTAAGTCGACTCAACGCCGTGTTCCATCCAGGTTCTTCAGACAGACTCAATGGTAGAATGTAAACCATGAATTTTTAAGTTGTAACATTACAAAGTCATGTTTAATTCATGACCTGCGTGTGCAACCCTTAAATTAGTACCCCCAAAATATATGTTGAATCCTCGGATTATTCAAAGAATCAGATTCATTTAGAGATTTTTTCAATTTGTTGGACCGATTTCAGTTTTTAAATATTTATTCACATTTGGACGAAATATGGAATATCATCGAAAAGAAAATAATATTTATTAATTGATGTACACCGTTTTGCGTGCTCGAATCTTTTCGTGGAAAACGGGGTTGCTTCCCATTGAGCATTGCGCCCTCGAAATTTACCTATAGTTAGGATGTTGGGGACTGTATATAAATATTTCTCTTTAGGTGAAGTCCAAACCATATCTGTTCAACGGATAGAACCCACACCATAGTGAGGTACTAACGGCCAGCCGCATTACAGATAAAATAAAACGTGTTTTCTGATGAGAATGCTCATTTACTTCAAGGATTGAAAAAACCAATCCTAAAATAATTTAAACCATGCCCTTCCAGATTTTGAAAGAGATTTTAAGAGTACGGGCGCGGGGAGATCACACTAAAAGTAGTTTAGTCTCTGAAAATAATTGAGAAAGAAATAAAAACCCCTAAGGTTTTGTGGTTGCGGTTTCAGAAGAATGAAGACAAAAAAATCACATTGTAATTAACTTGTTGAACTGACATAGAATCTTATCTTCATCCTAAAATTCAAGTTCACGTTATCTTGCTATTGTCTGGATTAAGAATGACTCTGAAGGACTATCAATTAAACCTAACTAGATTGGACTGCACCCCAATAAAAAGAATTCCGTCATGTCTCGATCTACTCTATGAGATGAACTCAACCTTAAAAGGAATGGTTGGGTCATTTTTGCATTAGATTTTGGCAATTGAGTGCTATCACTCACACTCATTCAAGTCAGAAGAAAATGGAAGGAAAATGGGACGCAAAAATACAAGTGTACAGCTTAACAATTTACGAAAGGTTAAATATCTGAAGAGCGCACCAAAGTTACTAAAAAGATGTGTTAAATGTTAGAGTAATAATTATTACTCCCATTTGATTACTTTGTATCTCTAACCTCAGTTTTTATTGAACTCTGTCAAATCCTTGTCACGCAGGTACAATTTGAAGTCCGTCAAAAATTTGAAATTAAACTGACGCAAGAAATCCATGTATGGTTTTAAAAAGAGGAAAGTTTCCAATTCATTGTGTGTTACATTATGTCTTTCGTAGGATTTCTTAGCCACTCCTGACTGAGTCCGTCGACCAAAATTTGGAGCTTTTAATTATCAACCTAAGCACTTAAATAAGAGAACGACTTGACAGCTGAAATCAAGAGTATATGCCATATAATACTTATGTTCATCTGTAGCACTTTTAACAATAAAACCTGATTAGCGCGTCCCTATACCCTAATTCCTAATTGGGGCAGAAATTATTATGTTCAAAATGCACTAAATGGAAAAATACAATAAGTATATTAAGTATCTCACGAAAATGGAAATTTTGTCTGTGCATTGGAAACATAAAGTGGGATTGTCTAGAGTTTAGTATATTGGTCAACTTTCTTAAGAACTAACTGCTGTATTACATTGTCGTGGCATGTTATACGGAATGCGAGTTTTTGAATAAGTCTACGTGAGAGCTTGCAAAATTAGTCAGTAATGCTTTTGGGGCACATTTCCTCTCTTATTTGCAAATTACAGTTCCTCTGATAAAGTAAATACTTGGTATGCAATTGTTATCATCGCCATAATGGATTTAGGCTAATAAGAACCATGTCGTGATCATTGAGTCTCACCTTTTCATGACTTTTATGACTTTTCAACGAGTTATTTGTTCAGTAACGACAAAATACTGTAATTACTACTATTTTGCTCTCAGCGTGATGACATGGAAGTCTATGAATTAGTAATGCAACGCATGAATCGTTTTTGACAAATCTCCTTGCAAATCAACTAAGACTTCTAAAACATATGGGACAGTACAGAGCAGGGTGTTATATCAGCGTCTTCAGCGTCATATGGATTTGCCGAAATCGTCTCACCTTATAAACTTCCACTTCAGAATCAGAAATAAAAATAATTTGAACAGAAGAACTTTTATATTTATCAATTAAATTACCTAATATTGAATAACGCAATAGGGCTGTGTCGTCGTATGGACGTAATCCTGAAAATGCGGATATTTCGCGTGTTTTCTTCTATCTAAGCAATAATCTTTATGCATAATATAAGTATTTCAAGCCAAGCAAATGCGTAAGGCGCGCGGCACGAAAAGTTGCACTTCACTGTCCACTACCCGCTGCACAGGCTAAAATTTTTGACAGTTTTGGTCAGTTATATAGAGTCAATAATGCACAATATTTCTATCATGTATAAATGTGCAATAACATAAAGTTGTACTTTTTGTAAAGATTGTTCATAAACTATTTGTAGAACAAGGTTTGTGAATGAAGATGGAATGCGTCAGCAATGTACAACTTTCGGAAGAACAACCTGCTTTATTTTTTCACACCTGCTGAGTATTTATTTTATTTTGTTAAGTTCGGTCCATACATGGTTTTATTTTATATTTGCACTTCATTCTTCGTTGTATAGCAAAGTTGTAGTTCCACATAAGGAGGTCAAGTTTCATATTATACGTATGTACATAGTTTAGTTATACATATGTATAACTAAAGGACCTTACACATTAGGATAGGATTCTCGGCCATGAAGAATGATATTTTGATGCAGTGGTTTTTGTCGAAT
>JAQFYE010005781.1:0-11528 GCA_034694305.1 Protaphorura glebata | reverse complement strand
TGGAGATAGTGGTGAACCCATAGGAGTACCGTGTTCTTGTTTATAGAAGTTGCCACGCCAAGTAAAATACGTAGAATTCATACATGTTGACAAAAGTTCAATGATATCCTCTAGTTCTAGTTTGGTATATTGCTTCCACGAATCATTCTCTTCAAGTCGCTTCTAATTTATGAACCACCCTCTTATAAACTGATTTTCCTAACTTCCTACAACGTATTAGTGAATTTCCAGGTCAAATCTCGTTTTTTACAAAAGCGCTTCTTTCGGACCACCCTGTAGGATCTAATTTATGAACCACCCTGTTTTAACCGCCTATCGCTCCATTTATACTTTTCCATTTACCGTACCGATACCTTTTCCATTCCGCGTGCTTTCTCCGTGCTTTCTCTCAGTGCGTTTACCGGGTTTGATAGTGGTGTAATCTCTTTGTTCCATTACAGTCCTGAAGAAGGGTGCGGAAGAAGCACCCGAAAGCTTGAAAACGAATAAAGTGTTTCGTTCAAAAATAAAACCATGTCATCCGTTCCGAATTATTCAACATTTAGAAACGTCCATGGTTTCAACGGCCTTAAACATTTAATCTAATCATCATAATTAATAATTCCAGGTGATAATTATTGAGCCATTCTTTGACTGTTATGAACCACTCGTTCGACTCGCCGGTGGAACTCCAGTTTTCATTCCGTTGAAACCAACTGATCCAGCTGACCAAACGTCAGCATCTTGGAAATTAGACATGAATGAATTTGAGTCCATGTTCAATGCTCGCACTAAGGCCATCATTTTGAACACGCCAAATAATCCTCTAGGGAAAGTCTTTAGCCGAGAAGAATTAACGGTAAGAAATGCCAAACATCTTCGATTTGATAAACTTTTCCGAGCATAACAATTTTCATTACTAACGTTCTTCTTAGGAAATTGCGGCACTCTGCATCAAGTTCAACGTCCTTGTAATTTCTGATGAGGTTTATGAATGGATTGTTTATGATGAAAATAAACATGTCCGAATTAATTCTCTTGAAGGGATGTGGGAGCGAACAATCACGATCGGATCCGCCGGGAAAACATTTAGGTGAAAATAGTTCATTTTAATTTGCTGAAACGAATACCTAACCCGATATCCCGTTTATGATGCAAATCCACCCTTACCGCGCTAGCGTGCATTAACTGCTTTCAGGAAATTAACTCATTAAGGTCACCATCTAACTTCCTACAAAATTCTAGTGTATTTTATTAGACCTCACTGAGACCCCGTTGCCACTATCTCCTTCGATTCAATTTATTCCATAATCCTCAAATTGTGATGTGTTTAGTTTGACTGGATGGAAACTAGGCTGGGCTTACGGACCAAAGGAAATCATGGAAAATTTACAAATTGCACATCAGAACTGTACTTACATGTACGTGAAACCTTACAAAATTGATAGGTAATACACAGGATTTTGGCTGTCTTGGTTATGAATTCTTGCGAATAATTAGGTGCCAAACCCCCGAGCAAGAAGCACTAGGAGCAGCTTTAGAAGTCGAACTGACATTGTTGGGAACACCGCAATCATTCTTCGTTAAATTAGTGAAAGAATTGTACGAAAGACGTACAATTGTAATGGATATGATTCGGGACACCGGAATGGTGCCAGTTGTCCCTCAGGGTGGATATTTTGTGATGACAAATTGGCAGGCATTGGGTACGTTAAGAACTAGTACCGATTCAGGTTTACATGGAAGAATTGAGCACTTTATAAATCGACATCCTTTTTCTTGATATTTACAAATATTTCAGAACCCCGGATTGACCTGAGTAAGGAGAATGATGAGTGGCTCGACTATCGCTTTGTTAAATGGTTAGCACGGGAGAAATCACTTTTGGGGATACCACCGTGTGCTTTCTATTCCAAAAATCATAAGTCACTTGCGGAACACTTTATAAGATTTAATTTTTATAAGAAATTCGAGACGTTGGATCGCGCTAAGGAGATCATGATAAAATTGAAGAATTTGTAGCTTATTTCAGTGGCCTATCTGTAGTCTTATATTATTTAATTATAATAATAATAATAATAATATAATAATGTCAATAAAATAAACATTTGATTGTCAAATTTTGTGGTGTCTGCTGCACTAAATACTACTAATTGAGAAAAATAAATATTTATTTATCGGTTGTGTATTTAGAACTTCTTAGCTCAATTCAATGTTTTAATTCTCATGGCGGTGAAAGAATGGCCAGCCTAGTTCATAGAAGCCCCTAGCAATAAGAGAGGCTTCTCTGCTCTGGAGGATGGCGATTAATACGATTTGTTTAATTAACAAAACAAAAAGTTAGTTACGAGCAAGGAGCCCTGACTACAGGTATGCCAGTAGTCACCTTAAGGAGTTGTTATTTATCCGTTGGTGCTTATTACGACAATGGGAAATTAGGTTTCTCCAATAAGCACCAAGTTGTTTACGATATGACCTCATACGTCAAAAATTTCCCATTCAATGCATGCACTTGATATTTGGTTGCCACGGGGTGGCCCTTCGTAATTTTATTATTGCCAAAAGTGAAAAGTTTGAAAATTATTTTCACTACTGGCTTACCTGGTTATGAGTATAGCCGGATTCTCCCACTTTCTCCAATGATCCGTGTGGAGAAAGTGGTGAAAGTCTGAACCGGACTTCTATTCGGTCATTCACCGTATACCATCAGGTTAGGAAGTACGGTATTCCGGTAATTTCGCTCCTACTTAGAGTTTTTAAAACTAGGACCTCACTATAACTATGAAACACCCTGCATTTTGTATTTGTCCTGCTTCATTTCACCACATATCGCTCGAATGCATTTTGTCCGTGTTCCTTCATTCCTTAGTTTGCTGAATTAGTTTCTGGCTCAGTTTATCAATTTTTCAGTATTTTATCCGCCTAATACAATATGACAACACTCTAACTTAATGCTATGGACAAGATATTTCAAAGAATGTTCGAAATCGAACTTAAAATGGAAAATAATTCTAACACAGCACGAATTCTGCTTGATAGAATAGCGTCAGCGTCGCGCGTTACGGAAGAGTAACCAGAAATCATCCTTTCCAAGGCAGTTTTCGGACATTGAAATTATTTGTCGAGATTTATGAAAGCTCACGATTTTTTTGCGATTTCTGGTCGATTCAGGTCTTGCGTCCACGTGGAGCAAATTGAGATTATTTTTGCAAGTACTCTGGAAGTAGATTCGCGCCAAAAGTGTCTTCAACTTCAATAAAGTACGTCGGCAGGTACGTCGGATTGAATCGTAATTTTTGTAATCAGTCAGAAAGTTAGATTTTCTGAAAATAAATTTTTGGGAAGGAAGATTTTTTGAAACCGAAGAAAATTGGGATACGTGTTTGTATCTAAAGATTTTGCCTTCACCTTTATAAAACTTAGTGAATTTTTAACTCCTGAACCAGTGATGACAGTTAACAGTCGGGATTATCAAGATCAGCTAAGATTAAAATTTTAAGAATTATTCTCTAACTAAGGCATAAGGTAAATAAATTCTCCGTAGTCCCGATATGCATATATTTTTTACTTTGTAGTTTAAGTTTTTCACACCATTCTAAAACTTTTATTTTTTACTTAGAAAAATTTAAAACTTAGAGAAATGTTGGGAAGTAGCCTTGATTAACAAGTACGACTTCCCCTCCTATGAAGAAAACTCTAATTTTTGTATATGGTATAGAAAATACGTTCTTCTAAATTTTCCAACCAATTCTATTAAAATAATATTAAATTCCTGTCCCGACGCAACAGTTTTAAACGTTTAGGTCTCAGAGAGAAGAATTATCAGAATGCATACCTTCCCGATGCCTGAAGAGTAATAAAAACCAGGTCTCCATGTTAAATCTTAGAGAATATAATAGAAATTGTATTCTCTAAGTGTTAGTGTTAAATACAGAGTGTCCACGAGAAAGCGCATAGTTGTTTGATTGTATTTTTGGCGTAGTTACAAGAAATTATGTTACGGTAAGGGAATTATTAATTCCAAGGATTTATTTTGTCAACGTAAACCGCAGTGATTTTCTCAGCCTAAACCTGGCATTAATTTTTTGATGAGTCCCAACCTACCATTGCTTTTTAGTTTGATCGTTTACGTTGATAAAATAAAATCTTAGAGTTTGTCAATCTGGCCGTAACATAATTTCTTGTAACTACGCCAAACTATAATCAACTATGCGCTGTCGTGGACACCCTGTACATCACATTGAACTTTGAATCGCTATTTCGGGAGTACGTAACATTAAATTTAAATTGTTCGTTTTAATTTTAGGTCCTGTACTTCTGCCAACTGAATTGGTGTCAGCCTTATCAGCCTTTGAGAACACAACTGAAAATTCAACCGCAGAAATGCTTCAAACTGTTACATCCATAATTATCGAAGTTTTGTCATGGATCTCATCATCCGCGACACATTTGGCGTCATATCTGGTCGTTGGATTTCTACCAAGCCTTCTTGTATTCATGAAAGGATTTTTTCAGACATCACCAATTTTGTGTATCGGAATTATTATCTTGACACCATTTGCTCTGCCCTTCCTTATTCCCGCAGTTTATACAGTGCTATGGTTAATTATTTCCTCGATCATTTTCTTCATTTTACGAAATCCTGTAAAAATCTTGTTTTTGACTGTAATTGTGTGCACATTAACGACTTCATTCGTCTACGAAAATCTCAACAATATTTTGAAACTTAAACTGGAACAACTTTCCTCACATGACCAAAATTCTTGAAACTTGAATCCACTAAGTTTCAAGATCTGAAAGAGATCAAACGACTTCCATATATTAATCTAATTGCCTCTTTTAGCAAATAAGGTCGTAATATTTTTAAGAAACTGAGAAAATAGATTGCTTATAATTTTTTTAAGTGACATGAATAAAATGAAATCACCAAACTTAGTTAAAATTCGTTCAGACTATTATGTGTTTCTACTAATGGGTGGTCCTATAGGTATCATTGAATTGTTTTGAACTAGTTTAAGTTGTAAACTTTTATTTATAAAACATGCTAGATAATTTTTAAATACAATCATATTAATGTTGTTAAATACGTAACGTCACGTAATAAATTTCAGCATTCAAAATAATCTCTAGTACACGACAGCTTTAGGCAACGAATTCATTTTGTTCAATGCTACTTGTATTTCAATTAAACTAAATATTCTCTAATATGTTGTTCAGAACAAAATTTGAATAGAAATATAATATAGCTACTCAACGAACTGAACACAGATCATTTCATTTTGAAAATAAAAAAAATCCTAGTTTCAAAGAAAAGACAGAAAGTAGGTACACTTACACTCGCACTCAATTTTACAATTAAACAGTAAAATTTAATTGCTTCACAATCAACACCGCGGAGTAATTTGAGCACAGTTTATTAACACCTGTGCGCTAGTTTATAAACACACCATATTTGTAGTCGATGCAAATTAGATTATTCAATTTTTGCGTTTGGCCTCAGCCTCAGCTAAAAATTCTTCGTAGAAACGGCACACATCCTCGGGCTCATCATCAAGTACAAGATATCTCTCGTCAATGCCGTCATCGTCATCATCACTGTATATATGAAATCAAAAAATAATTATTGAGTATATTTACGAATGCTCGAATACATATAAACTCCGCCACTTACGAATCTGGAAGCTCATAAAACACGGGTCCGGATGCCTCTCCTCCATACGAATTATTATTTCGAGGACTTTGTTCTGATGATTCTTGACTGACTTCGACAGACTCCTCCGTTTTGTCCCAATCCCGTTTCTTTAATTCAACAAGGTTCTCGATCACCGCTTTTGCCCGGGAATCACTTGACATTGCCAAGATATAAGACAAGTCCTTCATCAGAGCTTCCATTTGAGTTCTCACTGACTGGTTTTCAGAATGCTCGAATTCCCATCCCAAGAGCTAATTAAAAAAATAATAAGTTGTCAATGAATGATTACTTAATTGCAAAGAATGAACTCTTCGCATTGTAAAATCCAAACCGAATCACTAGTGTTCTAAACATACGCATGGCAAGACATCGTCGCTCGTCAGAAAAACTTCTATATCAAAATTCCAAACTGCCATTTCGGACATATTCTACTCAACCCTACTAAAATGTCAATGTAGAACTTATAAATTAAACTGAACGTCAACTAAAAAATATACACTGACAAAACTATACTTCAAATCCCTAACCGGGACACACGGGCATTTGATGACTAATCCTAAACGTCTAAGCAAAACCTGCTCTGCCTTTTCCGTATTAAATGCCTACCCGATCTAACTTTTCACTTACAGGGTTGGTTGGTTGGTCAAGTGAGAACGAGAACTCAAAAAAAAATTCAAAAGGTAAAACATGATTTAATAGGAAGACGAGACACGGTCGGCTTTTCTCAACAGCACAACCAAACCTTTTGAAAATTACGTAAATACTCCAATATTAATTTCAAATTTATTCAAAACAACAACACCACTTGAGTACAAGGTCGTTACGAAGTTGCTAACTATACATAATATAAACAATTCTCAATAACAGTATCAATACATGAGAGATCACATGTGTTATAACGTTGTACCCTGTCTGAAATATCAGCTTCATAAATTGATTCTCTCGACGTGCTATTATTGTGCGAGGTGCACTCTTTGGAAATCTATTCAATTCATAAATTTTACAATTCTACCGCTTAAATTGCACGACCGCAAACGTAACATTATAATCCAGTACAGGATTATTTATATAATTATTTATTATACACGCATTACATAAAATTATAATCAGACAATGGACGGACAAATCAGAAGATACTTTTCACAGCTAGCTTTGTATTCTTGACCAAAATCCAGAACACCCAAACTGAACAATTCTGATCGTTTAAGCACAAGATTTTGACTTTAACTTGACTTATTCGCTGTACGCGATATTACTATCTGTCAACTTGTAAAACACCCACAAAGTTACCAAAATAATTGAGTAGAGAGACTCACCTTCAGAACTTGAGCTACACATTTGATGTTTTCAAAACTTTGCTTTTCAAATTGAACCAAAAAAATCATGAGCTCCACTGTTGCTTGACCAATAACACCGATAGGCTTCTTCTTATTATTCACCACCATTTGAAAATTCACGAATAATTCACCAAGGAAATTAAGGAAGCCTTGTGCTCTCTTGTCACTTTCACTATCCGGGTTTTCTTGACTAATACATTTGGTGAATTCTTCTTCACATCTGTAACAAAATGGTGACATCAAATAATATGCTACTCTACCCTAATAATTCAATCTAAGGAATCAAAAAGACAAAAACTTCCTCACTTTAAAAAAAAAACTCACCTTTGAAGAAGTACTTTCTTGAAAGTGGATTCTCCAACCTTCACACCGTTTTGATGAAAGGCTTGACAGAGTCTTGCGGCAGAATAACGAAAATTCGGGGTCACAATGCTCTAAAATTAGTGAAACAATTTTTTTAAATATTACATTATTCCGAAAAATAAAATGATTACGTAGGACACTATAAAAATGATTAAAGAAATCATGAGAATTATATTTCAAATTCATACTCAAACAAGATTGAAAAATTCGTGTTGGAATTGGAGCTTTATATCCAGGCATCGTTAAAGTCGAATCAATAAGCTCGGAACTAATCCTCAAATCAGCTTATACAATTTTTTATCGTATTTAAGGTTATTCAGATAGATATCAGTTCGGACTGAATAATTGTGAGATTAACTACTGATTCATGTACAACGAACTCCTCTTTGTCAGAAACCTATGACAATAATTATGTCTTATTCAGATCATTTAATCCTCAAAAATCCAATCCGATACGATAAATGAGCCATGGGTCAATGAATACCTGACCCTCAATATCTCAATGCTAAATCTGATTGGACATACAAATTACAAAACTAAGTCTCATAGTCTCATCACAATTCTCGAACTCACCTGTTCAATAATGAGAGTAATGACGATTCCCAGAGTGTCAACATTGCCCAAATATTGATTGAGCACATCAGTCGTGTCACGGACACAGCGGGTAAATTCAGCAGGAGATGCGCAAAGACGATTGATGCAATCTGAGACAGTTTCAAGAACAAATTCCTCATTTGCTTCAGACAATTCTTCAGCGCAAAAAGAATCTCCTTCTCCCTTGTGTTGGTAAGAATTTTGTGGATCATAAACTTCCTGTCGATATTCGTGTTGTTGTTGTTGTTGCTGATCAGGGAAGTTTAACTGAGCAATGGCCAAAGCCAGTGCTTCAGTGGAGATTGCTGACTCAGGCGAAGTTTGCGGTTTGGGAATAAATTCAGTCGCATATGGTGACGGAGCCCATTGTGTCTGCGGTTTCGACATCCGTACCTCTTGTCCTTGCCCAGTAGAATTTGGAGTGCTGGAGCCAGAGTTATAATTTCTTGGAGAATTGGAGGGTTCAGATTGGGACTGACTCCTTGGAGATGAAAACTGGTCTGGGCGGGGTGAAGTATTTGCAGAAGAATATGCTTGCGCTCCAGGAGGTGGACCCCAACTGGAAGTACCCAATGCTGATGGTGATGTAAAATCTGGAAAGAAAATACGACTAATTATTTTCAGGGTGACTACAAGTTAGGATTAGGGACATCTCGATCGGCTGATGATGTCTCCAAAGGGACATGCACCAAAATAATTCTATTATTTGAATCTAAAACGATTTTATTGTGCTCAAAGCTGACCAAGTTCTTGAAAATCTATCTATACCGGAATCTGTAAATTTAGGAAGATCTATGACCACCGAAAATAGTGGCTAGAAAACGCCATTCGCCATTCTAAAGATCAGACACGCTACGGTACAACAAAATAAACTAAAAAATAAAATAAAAAATCCAAAATTGATAATAAACATAAAAACGACGTATATATTACTTGTGCCTCCACAAATACTAGAATTGGACGACGACGACGACACTGACACATGAACTGCTTCCATTATGAAAAATAAATTTCGCAAACACACTTAACGGATGGAACTAACAAAAATATTATGTTTGGCACTTGAGTTTAATGTTTAATCTCTGACATTGACCTTGACCTTCCTCGCACTTGAACTTTACGAACTTGTCAATTCAATCAGAAGTTTGCTAATAAAAATTGTGAATACGAATACGTGAATGAATGGTGAGTGGTTCTGGTTCGGCGTTCACGAGTCACATGTCACATCCATGTTTGCAAGCTAATAATTGAATCCACCGCTTACTCGGCGACCAAATCAAATTCAATCTCATTTTAAATTCAACGTCACTCACAGATTACCCTTTATTTATTCAAATGCAATTCAAATCATAATCTCAAGGTCTATGGTTGTAAGATTTTTTTAAAGTTATTCTAGAAAGAAATACTAAGGAATTATTGTGTATATTTTATTTTGATATCATTCTATCTAGCAGCATAAATTGTTAAAATAATCATTCGTATTCTGTGCCCATTGGGCAATCTTTGTATGGAAAACGGTGTCTGAATAAAAGATGTTTAGTATTCAAAAAATAAAATAAAATAAAATTTAATTCCTGCCGTAAGAACGAACCGGATATCCGCTCCATTATACTAAATGTAACAATGATACCCTAAAAATAAGCCTTATTTGCAGTCTGAGGCAATTTTATAATGTCTGAACCTTTCATTGAGTGAATAATTCTTAAAAGAGTGTAAATTCTTTGATTCTACAGACTGAGCGCTTTGTCAACATTTTTGAACACGCTATGGGATTTCATAGGCACTCAAAGCACGTGTGCAAATAATCGTGGGAATAATCCACATTCGCCAAACACGCAACACGGCTAATCCCGAGAAGTCGGTAATTGCCAAACATGAGCTGCCAATAATCTAGACATTCGGTTAATTTTTAATGACTAATATTTCGTACATTTACGAAGAATTTGTTATTTGTTCCATCCCATGATTATAATTGAGAAAAGCAATTCAAATGTTATATTAATAACATAATGTGTGTTTGCCTTCTTCATCTTTTACCAAGTACTAAGTACTATCTCACCAGACTTTCTCATAATTATTTCCCACATTAAGTTTTATCTTGTCAGATTTTTCAAGAATATGTGTCCTGTATGGATTTCGTTCATATTTGTGGTGCATTTTACCGAAGTTATTGAAGTTCAACATTTTTGCTTGGTTGAGAAAATTTTTAATATACTGACAAATATTCAGCCGAAATCAAAATCAATGAAGAATGAAGTAGTACTTTCTATTGTAAATGTAAATAGCGATGACTTTCCACTTTTGCTTAATCTTGAGAAATCTGAATTTATATCCAGAAAACTAATTTGTTGTTTTAATGAATTATTATGGTACTAACCAAATAACACATTTAGTGTCTGCAAGAGTTGTTGTTTACGTAAAAAATCTTTTGAAAACATGAATCTAATCAAGTTAGAAAGAATTCTGCATACCGTTAGGTCTGCTCCCATTCTGTCTTGGACTTTGATTGGCTATAGCTCCCCAGGACCCCTGAGGTGGATTCATTTGTTGTTGAACTCCTGAGGACTGTTGTTGGTGGTGATAAGACTGAGGATATCCGGCTCGTTCTCCTACTTCTCCGTTGTTTCCTCCAAAGGAATTTATGACTTGATCAGCCCCTTGAGTTTTGAGAATCAAAGCGAGAACTTCAGGAGGGACGTGATTCCCTTGAGGAAGTTTCAACGCCGGACGTAAAAACTCAATTTGTTCCGGTGTAAAATAATTGTTTTGTAGTTGATGTCGTTGTTGTTGTTGTTGTTGTTGCGGGTGCCGTGGTGGTGCTTCCACACCTCCAGTAGGACCATTAATTCTTTGAAAGTTTAATTCCGGGTTATTGTATCCCACCGAACCAGCCCCACCTGTGGTATTGTCTCCACTGTGAGAATTATCTTCAGGGTAGGAAGCTGACGGGATTTCAAAATTATTAAAAATATCACAAGACTGATTAAACTGCTGCAATGTTTTCAGAAGTTCTTCAGCTGAGGTAAAATCTCGATTTAAATTCAAAGTGGGTGGTTCCGGTTGTCTCAGCGGTGGGAGTTGTTGTTGATGGTGTAGTTGATGTGTAGGTTGACGTGGAGGTTGTCCACCTCCTCTTCCACCCATATGGGGCTGTGGCATCTCCTGTCCACGGTCACGGTAGCCTCCTGGGCCACTTTGACCTCTTTGCTGCTGTTGTGGTGGTGGCGGGCCTGTCGGGTGACTTTGATTCTTCGGTGGAGGAGGGTAGCTTTGGTAGTAATTCGACATTTTAATGTCGAATTTGTTGATCTTGGGGCAAAACGGACACTGATGATTTGAGTTGCTTCCTTCTTTCAAGTTAAAAAATGCAAGTAAGTAGTCTTCTAATTTATCTGTTGTAAAACATAATACAGTATCAGTATGTATTAATTTCTGCTTGAGGAATATTTATCAGAATCCGAAACTGTTTGAATGACCCAAATTAATAATTTTTTTTTTTATACTTCAATATTTATTCAGTCGCCGTCTTTCATACAAAGATTGCCCGAAGGACACGGAATACA
>JAQFYE010005780.1:0-11530 GCA_034694305.1 Protaphorura glebata | reverse complement strand
TGTTGGACCATATATTTCAGGTTTTTATCGTTGCAATTTGCATTTCCAGTAATGCTGACACTCGGATAATTTGAATATATAAGTACATTTAAGAATATTTATTTTAAAAGTTTTACAAGCAGCCTGCTGTGTTAAAGAAAGTCCAAACAAAAAGGTTTGCCTCCGGCGGCCGTTCAGCAGGGATTGCGTTGTATGACGCGGGGGCATTCGATTTCGGTACCCTTTAAAAGCGGCCCAACCTCACCCCCCGCCACTACCGCTAGCTGAATACGTATGAGTTCAAATTTCTTGTCCTCAAATAAATGTTATTCAGCGCCAAAAAAAGATTTGCCACATGCGCCATTTCGAGCCAGTCCGGCCCTGGTCATGGGTGTGCGAATTTAGAGCCAGAATGAAAACAAAACTTTTCACGGCAGGCTCAAAGTCGATGTCGGAAAAGTTTACCGGTTATTTTTGCAATTATCTTACCGTAAACTATCTAATAGAGCCCCAGGCTCTCCATGTTCTTGGGATTTAATTTTTCTCGAAAAGAGAAAGTTGGCACAACCACATTTGCTCCCCGCGTTAGCGCGATTTTCTAGACGTATTAGAAATATTCTAGTATAAAAATCAGTCAGTCAGGCTCAGTGTAGTGAGTTCCGGGCATATTTCATTAGGTCCAGGGTTCGATTCCATTTCGACCTCGCTCCTAATTCTTTATTTACCTGGGTGTGCTTACGCGGTACTTTGGGCCGTAGAGATCTTGGCTTGATTTCAAGATTCAATTTGACTAACTTTGAAATTGAATTGAATGATGGTTCTTGTCATATCACTTTTCAAAGTCATCTTGTCAAATATTGAGGAATGAGATTGGATTTGACACAAGACTTCTAGTTTCAAAATTTTGTTTAAATTTTTCAATGGGACTGATTTGCCCGACAAAATATATAGCATGAATATATTTTGAACCCTGTACTTACACAGCTATCAAATGGGAAAGCTGGATAGAGCAATTAGAATATGGAGGTTTTATGGAATGACCAAACAAATTAGGAGTGGAGAAGCAGTTAGGAATTGAATGAATGTTAGGACATGAATTCCCTCTTCCCGCCAATTTCATTGAGAAATATTTCTTGATGGTGTTGCGTATATATATATATATATACTCCGTGAACATATTACCCGCTTCTATAGTAGTGATTAAAAAAATGCGCTCTGGGTTTTCTGCCCTTTCGTTCAATTTTACTTGACCGTGTTATTATCACCATTCACAATATAATCTCCGCCCTTCGGGCCGATTATGTACTTCAATATGCAGCAAAATTGATAAAAATGTGGCCGAATTGTTTTCTTTTACTATATTTTGTTAATGAAGGCCGAAAACAATATGGGCCACGGCTGATTGATCCGTTCTGCAGTTATACATAAAGAGAAAACGCGAAAAATGTAGGTGAAATATACTTTTACGCAAGACTGGGACCCACTACAAAATTAAGAAAGTATGAAAAATTTGCGTGCTGCGCGCACGAATTACAAAAAATCAGTCACAGGACTTACCCACCTGGTAGAAGTCAGGAAGACCGAGACCAATGAGAAAATGAGAGAAATTTGCGCGCTGCGCTCGCGAATAAGAAAGAATCAGTCACATTACCTACCCAGCTGGTAGAAGTCAGGAAGACCGAGACCAATGAGAAAATGAGAAAAATTTGCGCGCTGCGCGCGCAAATTCAAAAGAACCAGTAACGGGATTTCCCCAGCTGGTAGAAGTCACGAAGACCGAGACCAATGAGAAAGTGAGAAAAATTTGGGCGCTTCGCGCGCTAGTAGCAATCAGCTAATTTTAGTCGTTTTTGATTGCGGCAGGTGCGCATTTTATAATCTTGCCTTCCCTGAGGTGATCCATAGTTACGCCACTGCCCACTACCCAATAGCAGGATGTGTGTTCAGTCAATTTGCACATGATAAATATTACGATGCGACTATTCTTAGAAATCTAGATCACATTCACAACCTACGTCACGTTAAAATGCGAGTCAAACACAGCGACTCTAATTCCCTTTCGTTCATTCGAAAAGTATAGGTTGGGTATGAGGCAGAAAATAAACCGGAATCAGGCGGAAGGCATTCGGAGAAATTTGTCCCAATAAATAAGACGTACTTATCAAAATTTTAGAATATATTACATTGCGACAATGGATGGAATCAGAACATTTTCTCAACCACTTTCACCGCACGATCCAGTAAATCAGCCCATTATTTCTCTAAATTAATAAGAGTAATAAAAATTGTGGTTTGTTCAATTCATGTAGCATCGGCTAATGAGGATTATTAAAGAAAAAATGCAGTAGTAATGAAAGGTACAATCCGCATTCCGAATCTGGTCTTAACAATATCACACATCCTGAACTTACAGGACAATTGAAATTAATTCCGCGATTCATATTCCCATGATCCTCTTTCTCAATTGCAAATAGAATGCCAGTTTAGTTGATTAATGCTTTACATTGGTCAGGAATGTCAGTGCGTACAGTGTATTCAACAATCAGCACGTATACTGATAATGCCTGGTGACTAACTTTCTCTCGCAATTATTTTAGGTGCATCGCAATATTGTGTCCTCTGGCGGAGCAAGGGAGAGTGGGAGTGAAGAGGAAGAATGGTGGAACCGTGACGACCACCCTCTGCTGAACGGCCTGGTATGCTCTGGATCCTTAACGTTGATATGGACATGTTGTTAATAAATATTTCTTCAAAATTGGACAACGGGAATAGTCAAAATTGTTAGAAAAATAAATTTGACGTTTTAAGTTTGGTACATTCTTTTAGATTCTGAAGACATTGTTTGGATTCGTAAGGCGGTTTAATTTGATGGCTTGTCGACTTGTCTGCAAAAAGTGGAACATCCTCACGATCCCGCACATGCGCTCAACCTTCAAGGTCTTTATTCGAGGAGATAAACCCACCCACGAAGTACACCGAAGTACGCATCGGATTCATGACTTTGTGGAATTATTCAGCTCAACCGAATTCGGAATTCCATTTGCCAAATTCCAACTCGGATCATTTTGTACGAAAGATGGAGTCGGCCAACAATTCATTCAGCTCTGTGGAGAAACGATCACAAAAATTGATCTAAATGATTGGTATGGATATTATTCCAATTACAGAATTCAAGATATCACAGAATTACTCCGCTCGTCTCTAAATTTACAAGAGATGGTACTACCGTACAACCTTACCTCCAGTTTCGGGCATGTTTTAGAATTATTTCCTGATCTAATCCCTACACTTTCTTCCCTGAAGAAGATAACCTTCCGTCCCGACTACAAAAAAGAGGATTGATGTTTTGTAAAACTTTTGTTGATGAGTTGTTGAACGCGACTAAAACTATTTCTGATATTGTTGTGCACGACGCCTATGACAATTATATGGCTGGAGACTAAAATAGCATTGGTGTTGGTGCCGTGTTGGATGCGATTGAGAGACTGGGAATAAAATCCTGCATTAAGTCCTTGAATTTGGATTCCCTCGAAATTTTTCAAGTTGACCAACTGAAGAGAATGAGTGGGAACGGATTGAAGGTGAAGAGCCTTACTCTTGAACCTAAGGTTACTACGGGAGATTATGTCGACGGCGTTGAAATCCAATTAGCGACATGTTTCAAAGATTCACTCCAACACTTCAGTGTGGAACAAGACATTAATAATAATTTGATGTTAATGGAATTCCCGTACATGCCGAGCCTCAAATCATTGACTCTCTGCATCTTGCCCGACATTTTTCCCAGGCCCGTTTATTTGAACAAGAACTTTCCGGTCCTTGAAACATTGAACATTTGCTTTCAAGATAATGGACCAGGAGATTGGTCAGAGTTCTTCTCCCAATTTGTCTCCTGTCCAACTGTCAAATCTTTGTGTGTTCAGAATTGCATGAAAATCCATGCATTCCTTGATATTTTGAAAGTCTTTCCAAAATTAACCAAATTAGAATTGCGTGTAGGAGAGGATGGCGAAGAAATTCTGCGACAAATCTGGTCTCATTTGACACAATTGGAGTCATTAACCATTCACGGATGGAAAGGAATAGAGGTACTGGACTTGGACTGCATCCTCACGGGCATTCCAGTCCAAACACTTAAAGGATTGACTGATTTTGTGAATGGGTTGGACAAAATGACAGTAGAAGAGAGAAAGGAAAATATTCTGAAGATCAGAAATGGCCAATGCCGATTCCCGTACCTGGGGAATCTAATAAGTAAGACAACTTCACTCATTGTGTACGATTACCAAATATCGAATTTCTAGAGTACATAACTAACTAAGAACAGTACCTATTTCAACCCTGAAATGTTAATGGGAAGGATCTGGGAATATGTTCTTGGTTTCATTGTGACAAAACGGTCGTCAATCTATGTTGACGCTTGATCATTCAACCACATCCCTATTTATGTCCCGTACTTAAATGGATTGTTGAAGAGAGAATAACCAAAATTAACCTCCATATTGCACTAGAGAAGACTAATTTCGGAACACTACCCATCTTACCGTAATATTAGACTTGTCTATGCTAAGCTTTATGGGGATTTCAGAGTTATGGATGTAAGGTTTATGCTTCTAAGATATTGTATATCTTCTTTAAAATTATTAAAACTAACAGTGCCAAATATCATATGAGTACACAAGTTTACGCTAGACCAGGATCCCAATTATGAAAACCGCTTAGGGCGCAGAGGTTATAAAAACAAAAAAAATACATTATGGCCAGAAAGTCCGTACCACTGACGCCTAGGCCAGAAGTAACCTTTGGTTGCGGAACGACTTGTATATTGACACACTAACAATTCCATGCGGTTTCAGAATTGAGACAAATTCACCTTGATTTGAATGTGATCGGAGGAAAGCATTGGCCGAAAGAAATTCAATTAACTGACCTCACTGCTTACTTGGCTCTCTACTTACTGAATAATCTCCGCAATCTACACGTCAAGAATTGTATGGTCAGTAAAATTTAATCTGGCAAAAAAGTAGACAATTCAATCAACGTGAATCCTGTTCTTATTTTTTTCAAATCAATTTTCCATTCATTTTTATTAATTTCAGTTTACAATGACATGTTGTGAATTGCTGACGAAGGATTCAGGACTAGAGTCTTGGAGCTTTCAAACGGCAGAATACAATGACATTATTCCTCCGTTTGTTTTTCAAGAACGCCAAAAGCATTACAATTAAAAACGACTGAATTCCGGAATGATGTGTAAGGAATAATCCAACTATAATGGTATACCAATTGATATTCAGAATTATCCACGAATGAATATTATTGGCATGTGTTGTATTTGAAATATATTCCGTTGTAGTCGACATAATATGACACGTACTCCATGTGTTAAGCCCGTAGTCTCCATACAAACAAAAGTGACACAATTTTGCAAAATGTGATCTACACTGCAAGCCGTTGAAGCCTGATTGCAACGCCGGAAAATGGTGTCAGAATATTCATAGTTTGTGTAGTTGATCTAAGGTGCCTGACTTGACGTTTATTTATTTTATAAAATGAGAGTATGGCCTTACCTAAAGGAGAAATCGTAATCATGTTGTCGTAGTCATCCTGATAACATATAACAAAGGAATTTGTGATACTTACTTCTTTGTCTTTCTATAGGGCAATTGGCCGTTAGAGTTGAAATTGAGACAGGTCGGTGCCTAAGTTCGCAAGCATCTGCAAATAAATAGATAGATAGATATGCTTTATTCAATGGTCAAACCGCTTTCACCGAAGTGTTCTTTAAGCCACGGGGACAGTCTACACACTACTTAAAATTAATATATAACAATTCCGAAGTAATTAATTAACTGATTAAAACAGTACAGTACATGTACATATTTCGAAAGGAAGTAAAACCGAATCGTAAGCCGACAGAATTTTAGCCCATAAAATACCGTACTAAGTTTCAAATACATCAGAACGTTAGTCCATAAGCCAAGCGCTCACATTTTCACGAAATTCCTCGAGAGACTGGTTTGAGACTCTACAATTTATGTACTGGAAGAGAATTCCATAAAGTAGTCGCTCTGTATTGATAAGATGATTTATAAAAACACAGTTTATGATTTGGCATAATTAAGTAACTATTATCCACATTTGACTTCGTAAACATGTCTCCCAGTCCTGCAGTATTAAATTTCAGTATCTTAACAAGTCTTAGCAAAGTAAAATACTGCAGTCTCTCATTCACCGAAAATAAATTAAAACTCTAATAAATCTCGAGGACCGACATTTCTTTTCTTCTTACGCAGCGACTCTCTCATTTTAACAAACTCGTCTGATTTTGTGGTCCAGCTACGTTTCCTAAAAAGTAGACACATTTTTGGGTGTACAAACAGCAGTAATAAGTTATTTACCTTCTCTTGTAATTTGTATAAATACGATATTGGGACTGATCCCCAGATCGTGAGACAAAAATCCATGATTGGATGAACATAGGCATTTACAAAAAGAGTCATGGTCTGCCTGTTCAATTTTCTTTTCACTCTAAGTAGCATTCCAATGGCACACGCGACTTTGCTTTCCACTTTCTTTCTATGCTCTTCGAAAGACAACTTTGGATCTAGCCAAACACCGAGATATTTGAAGACTTTTACATATTAAATGTTTGCACCCTCGTATGTTAAAGAGATGGTCTGGCTAATTTTTGTATTAGGCTTGTGAAACAACATGAACTTAGTTTTATCTGAACTCAATACCAGATCTTGCTTTTTAAACCAATCTCCGAGTTTCATCAATACATTATTTAGCGCCACTTCAATTTCGACAAGACTACTGCTGGCCACATACACACACAAATCATCCGCATACAGAGTGTAATTGTGACCTTCTAGTACCTTGCTTATATCATGTATATATAATATAAAGAGCAATGGTCCTAAAATTGACCCTTGGGGAACACCTCGTGACACACACAATATTACATTTAGACCTTTGAGCCACTAACATCTGCGAGTTCGAACAAGATTAGACGCCTTATTGTATATTTTTAGAACAAATTATACCCCTTCTCTTCTAAAGAGTATGAAATTAGCTTTCCAACGATGCATTGGTTTCATACCTACTTAAAGAATTGACGGAGATATTGCAGTTTGAAATCACGGGAGTCTGTCGTATTTACACTTATGAGCGGTACTGTATACCTAAGCAAATGGGATAAATATGCAAAGTAAGCTTTCTCGGTAGACAATTTTCTGAGAAATGAGGTCACATTTTATGACATGAGTGAGTTGATGAAATAGTGGACAATTTTACCCCCAGATCGAAATGAGTGGAAGGACAGGTACGAGGGTGTGAAACAAAAATAGTTGATTTGATTTTGAGTGTGACAGTGAGGAGAACATCTAACTAAGGAGATTCCTTATAGTTTTAAATAAAATATATAAAATTTCTAATAGTTGTGAATAGTAATTGAAATTTTTGATTCGAATCTGAGAAGTACAAGTACATCGATCATCTCTGTTGAGGACAGTGAAGAAGAAAGGATGGATTCTTTGAAATTGAAATTAACCAAACTAAGCGTGAGCCAGTCCTTCTATGTATAAATTTTTAATCATTCAATTACCTACTTTGTTGAGTTAATTATTTTAATTATCAATACGATATGAAATAGTTCATTAACTCCACAGAAATAAACTGTTGTCATTTGCCTTAACCAAGAGAGTTGTTTTTCAGTTTGGGTGCTTTTGGGGACATTTTCAAAGTTCCCAGCATGTTCATGGCCAACCGCTTTTGAAGCTAAAAATACACAGGTGGGCATGTTAGATGCTGTACAGTGACTTTCAATTTCAAGTTTACTCGCCTTCACCATAAATTTGAAACTGTATTTCTAGCAGCCAAACGGTTAGACGCAAGGGGGTTCGACCTTCACTAAAGTTGTTCACGATCACAAACTGCATAACATATCAAAAATTGAGGGAATTAGAACAGTGTACTTGTTGCGATAAAGTTTATGTCCCTGCCTTTATTGGGGTCGGATTTTCCATGCTAATATGGTTTGGTTTTGCCTGGCGGACCGGTCTCACATTTGTGAGACACGAACGCTCTGAAACATGGCTGGAAAATGTATATAATTCTATAGCTCATGATGGTAATTAGTGAATGTAACACCGAAATTCCGCCATTTTTTTTCTATACCGAAATACCAAAATATCGTGCTGGTAGTATCGGTATTTCGGTATTAATTTTTTCTACTATGTTCGTCCCAGTGACATCTACTTTTGGTCTTGTGATGCTAGAATGGTCAAGAGAAATAGAAATCTCAACATTACGATTTTACGACGTTATTCTTCCCAATTCAAAAGTTCAAAACGTCCAGTCCTCGTGTCCTCCTGCCCAAAACTGTTCTTCAGTTTCAGTTTAGTTGAAAATAGGAGAATCTCAAACTTCACTAACACAATACCAGCAAAGACAGTTTCCGCGATTTCACTGATATTGTAGAACAAGAGGGGAAGGAATTAAAAGTGGAGATTCCGCTAAATGTAAACCTCAGAACAGGTCAGGTAGTTTAGTTCAGGTTTCGGGTCATGTCAGGTAAATTATTGACCTGACCTGATACCTGCCAGCTCAGTATTCAATCCGACTGGGAGCGTCAATTTACAATGTTGCACGTAAAGATCCGATTAGATACTCTATTCAATTTTGATCTCACGAGTTTGGTCGGTAACACTAAATTGTTAGATATATTGTGATCTAAATTTACACTTTGGTCTGAGTTGTTAAAGCCAATTAGGTAAATTCTTGAATCAGGTCAGGTTTGATAACCGAACTACATAACCTGACAATTTTCAGGCCAGATTCATATCATCGAAGACCTGAACCCGAATTATTTCGTCACGCTCAGGTCACCGTTTACCTGAAAGAAACTCTCAGTTCATGTCAAGGTCAGGTTAGCGACAGTTACCTGACCTGTCCGGAGCGATAGCTAACTGCTTTAAATGCAACCAAGTGCTCAAAACCAAATATGGAAAATCAAATTAAAACCAGGGCTGATAATCGGTATTATTTTTTGAGATCATTCGGATTTCGATCATTTTTTTGCGATTGCGATCTTGGATTCCGATCTAGTCAAATTCCGATCATACGATTAAAATTAAAATTCGAATCACCAAAAATTCGAATCATCGAATTAAAATAAAATTCGGAATCCGGTTCCAATTCCAATCTTCGCACAATTTTTTTTTACAAAAATTGTTTCTTATTTTCTTTCGGTGAGGTTTTTGCGGCAGATGCCACTTCTTATATATGTTAATGCTAATAACTTGTAATTTTTGCAAAGTCAAATCAATGATTTGTCAAAAACGTCGAATTCTCCACTCTTTGACTCCCGCTCCAATGCAATGTCCGACGGGGAATGAGCAAATGCGAGAAAAAATGATTGTAATGTAAGATTACTTAAGATACGAATCATGATCGGAATTGCAATCATCAGATAATTCGGATCCCAATTATAATCTCAATTACAATTATCCAGAAATACAGATCATGTTATAGAATCAAGTTCAAACTTTGAATGACTCTTTGAATTCCGATTCCGATCTCATTAAGAATTCTGATCATTTCTGATTTTGGTTCCGATTCCGATTCCGATTATCAGCCCTGATTAAAACACCTGTGGTACTAATGAAAACTGAATAAAAGCAGGACATTGTTATATATAATACGACCGTTCCTTAAACTGACATGTTATTTAACATTTCGTAAGCAAAATTGAAATTCGGTATTTTGGTATTCAAATAACGAAATTTCTGACCTCTAATACCGGAATACCAAAATATAGATATTGGAATTACTCTTCGGTATTACATTCCCTAATGGTAATACGAATGATGGCTACAATCGTGGCTGAGTAACACTAGCTATCTTGCACTCACACATATATTCTATAGCTTCAATGATAAGACAGAATTGCGACAGGTGAGCTAAATACATACAGTGCTCTTGAGTTGTTGAATGAATTGCAGATGATTCCTTAAGAAATATCTTGGGAAGTTGCAAAAGTTGTTGAGCCTGGAAGTTAGAAGCGGGAGAATTCTAAACTCGACTTTTTCCTAGCGATCTTCGACTTTCTCAACACAAAAATTAGGAAATGGACTGCATACACATTATTTCCTAATTTTAATAAGAATTTGAGACATCGATTGTCCGTGTCTGAAGGGTTTAATATCGACTTACTATTTGAAAGACCGCATCAATTTTGAACTAAAGAATTTTAATGAATTATTTTAGATTGAGGGGACTCAGGTTTCCTCCGACGGAGAGTTTGGGAGTCGGGAAGATAAATAGTTGAAACGTGGCGACCACCTTCTCTTCAAAGACCTGGCATGATTATCTTGAAGTCAGTCCGCATTTTATATCTAGCGTTGTTGTAAAAATTTAGTCAATTGATGCAGGTGAGTTATGTAGATATTGAATAAGTTACGGATTAAACTTTTCACTTTTACGATTGTAATTTTATTGAACAATTCCATTCTGCGTCTGACTTATCTAATTAATCCTGATTAGCTAAACTCAAATCAACTGATCAGTGTTTTCTCAATAATTGTATGAATCTTGACTGGACAACTTTTGTCGAGCCACTACCCTGAAATGTTTGACGTTGAGATGATTCATAGCACAGAAAGCTAAGTTTAATTATATAGGCCAAAAAAAAGAAGTTCATTTCTGCAGACAACTTTTACCTTTTTTTGGCCAAGAGATCCCCAAAAAATAGTTTAGCTGGTCTAGATAGGAGCATCACCTGAAGCAGTTTGCTTGTAATGCATTCACTAAATTCTCAGCAACTTGGAAAGACTGGATCTGAGGTATTTTAGCTCGATTCTAAAATCGATCATTTCTTAATTACTGGGACAAAATCTAATTTCTCCCAAGGGAATCTACATTATATTGGAAAAACCTGACCAAGTTCTATGAGTAAAACGAAAATAAATCCAGACGGACTTCAATAATATACTTTTCTATTACTTGGCGAGTTATTTCTCCTCACCTTTGAGCGGAGCGTCAAACTTGGTTGAACCTATGATTCATTACCAGTATTGCAAAAATTTCAAATGCAGCCACCCTGTATGTACAGTCATTCATTCACATATTTCCTTTTTTGATTTCAGAATGTAACGTCAGAGATACCCTGTAGCCAGTTCCCAACCCAGGACTCTCCTTCCCCCTACCCCATCATCATCATTGAGAGACAATTGAACCATATCCACTGTTCGGTTTTGCGGACTGCAAAAACCGAGAAAACTGTAAAAATGTGTGGACTTGTGGTGCAAGTCCCTCCAAAACTGGAATATGTTTGAAATGAATAAAAGGCTCGTGTTTCTGTGTGAACGTGGTGACGAATGTGAATAATGAGGCGAGTTGAGACAATACGTACGAATTTCTGGCTCCTTGTGAGCCTTTTATTTAAAAGAAAACGTATAGTACAAAACACAACAACTGAATGACAAAATGTGAGTTGCTAACCCTGTGGGTCTAGCTGACCTCCTCGCGTCAATTCAGAAGCTCAACT
>JAQFYE010005779.1:0-11534 GCA_034694305.1 Protaphorura glebata | reverse complement strand
GTTAGCGACGAGTCCTGCACGATTGGACTCGAGTCCGGACTCGTACTCGGACTCGGACTCGAGATTCGAGTCTTGGATTCGGACTAAGACCAACTGCCATATGTAATTGGCGCTTTACGAAAACACCGTTTTAAAGCAACAATCATCAGTTTCAAAGCAAAGGAATATAGAATCCCAGCACATAGTAGCGAAACAGCACTGACCAATCCTTCGCTGCAATTAATAAAGTCCATTATACGAGTTATTGTTCAGGTTTGAATGTTGATAACAGCGAAAGCTGTTATTCTTTGGTTGGTCTTCATGAAGCAATTAACTACCTGACTAATATCAAAGCGAGTTTTTGAATAAAATCAGTCTGTTTTTAGTGCCGCCAATTTCTTATTAATTACTAAATAGTGTTTAGAAAATATTAGGCCGTCGCGGAGCACACCTCAAATGAGCTCACATTTGCCCGTCAACCCATAAATTGCTGTCAAGCGCCATCTGCCGTGTACGATGTGGAGATTGCCCGCCAACTCACAACTATTTATTGTTCTGTGACAGACAGAAGAATCACACAGACTCCCACAATTTTTTTTATCAGAATTCATAAACTACAAAATACAAAATTTTATTCATAAAAATGTCCAAAATTCGAAGAGCTTCACATGCTGGGAGTTGGTACTCTGACTCTGGTAAGTCACTGCATTTTTTTTAGTAAATTCAGTCATTCCTAATTTTAATTTCTCGTGTTTACGCAGTCAAAGAACTTGGAAAACAATTGGACAATTGGTTGTCCAAATCTGAATTAATCCAAGGCCCTGCACGTGCCATCATTGTCCCGTAAGATTTACGTTAATTAATTATTTTGTGCTTTTGAAAATACGTAATTAATTTAAAAATATAAATATATTGTTCTTAGGCACGCTGGCTACGTTTATTGTGGTGACTGCGCAGCGGCCGCTTACAGGCAGGTCAGTCATTCGTTTTAATTTTCAAAATATTAATACCCTAATTATTTTCTTTAGTTATCGGTTCATTATGATCAATTTAACTAGACAACGCTCTCTCCATAGGGTATGTACTGTCCCAATAAATAAAATCCAGTTTTATATTTCAATACTGAAAACACTAACTGTTCCTCACTTAAATATTGTCAAGTGTGTAACGCTCCTTCACTTTGATTGTTTAGCAGTATAAGCTCACCTACTATTGACGTTGTCGAATTATTTTGGACATGGTAATATTTATGGTATTATTTTTCATGTCTTTATAAATTTTCTGAACAGGTGAGCCCAAGCGTGGTCCAAAGAATTTTTATTCTTGGCCCTTCTCATCATGTAAGACTTGCTGGATGTGCACTTTCCACACAATTAAAATACGCGACCCCATTCTATGACCTTACGATTGACCAAGGGATTTACGGTGAGCTGAGTGTGACGGGGGCCTTTGATAAAATGACTCTTCAGACTGATGAGGATGAACACAGTTTGGAAATGACGCTCCCATTCATCGCCAAAATTATGGAAGAGTAAGTTTTGTGCAATTTTTTTTTGAAGCAATAGTTATTATCAATTTTTTACATCTTTTTTTTTCGAATTTAGCTTTAAGAATAATTTCCAAATCGTTCCAATCATGGTCGGTTCCCTCACACCAGACAAGGAAGCTAAATTTGGTGGGATTCTTGCGAAGTATCTTGCGGATCCTTCCAATTTGTAAGTTTTGATTTAATAATTATTATAATTAATTGAATTAATAATTAATATTTTAAATATTTATTTCTGCTTCAGGTTCGTAATCTCCTCTGATTTTTGTCACTGGGGTCAACGTTTCCACTATGATTATTATGATGAATCCAAAGGTCACATTTATCAGTCCATTCAACATTTGGATAAAGTTGTGAGTTTTTCATACTATTCGTTTTTATTTTATCAGATATTTATTTGATCCGATCTAATAATTATCAAATATTTGCCACAGCTTTTCAGCTCTTTGTTATGATTTTCGTGTCAGTTTGATAATTATCGGATCAGATCCAAAATATCTGATAAATTAATTATTAATTGATTCTGTAAAGAAGTAAAGATATATATTCCCTAGTCTATTTATGACCCCCTGGTGAATTCTGTTTGTAGGGAATGGACATCATTGAAACACTGAATCCGTCTGGTTTCACGGATTACTTGAGAAAATATGGAAATACGATTTGTGGCCGTCATCCGATTGGTGTTCTATTGAATGTAAGTCTGAAAACTTATAACTTTTAACAAAATTAAAATAAATATTTAAAAAAATTCAAAAAATTATTATTTTTCCTTTCCAGGCCGCGGCCAGTCTCCCTGAATCTGAGAGATCAAAACTTAGCCTTCGTTTCATCAAATACAGCCAGAGTAATCAGTGCAAGACTCAGAGTGATTCTTCCGTTAGCTATGCTGCTGGGAGCCTTATTTTTCAATGAATTTTGAATTATGAACCAATTTTTTTCTAAATTTTTTCTAAACAATTTGTACTTAAAAACTGTATTCTCTGTATTTCATACATGAGAAAAGTTAAAAGTATTTTGTAAAAAGGCATTTGTAATTTCCTAGAAATTAAAAATTAATTTGGGATTTTTGGAAGGAGTTTTTTTTTTTTTTACTTTTGACGCGTGGACGCGTCACGTGGACGTATTTTTGCGAATTATTTTTATAATTTTTAAAATTTGAAAAGGCACACCTGTGGGACGTAAAGTTAATTCTTTTAATTTTGGCATGAAATATTGATAACATGTTTGAATTCATTGACCGCTCCATGCAGTAAATACTGCTCAGTATATATTTACTTTTCAAATGCAATGCCCCTTCACAGTGTGTCTGAAAGATAATACAATCAGTGAACAGCTCAAAATTTATGGAAATTTAACGTCCGAAGTCCAAGTCACAGAAAATTGGAAATTTTATGAACATTTCCAAAAAGAATTCAAGTTTCTCATTTTACCACTGATGAGGGTTTATTGTTAATTCAGGTTATGATTAGGTTTGGTTAGAATCTGCACTGAATATCCGCAAAAATGTTTACTTTGAGTTTTTTATGAGATGATGACGATACGCTTCCACAAGTTTTTTTTCCTGAAAAGTACTTTTACCTCTCGCGCTCCGGACTCTGGAGAAAGTCGACTTTCTCTATTTATGAGCTTATTGAGAATAGTAAAGCGTTTTATACTTTCTGTGTTCGAGATTGGGACACATTTTCAAAATTTTAAACTTTTTCGGTATAAGTAGATCCGCGGGTTAGATAAGCATATTTACGGTATGTAATCGGATATAATAGTGTTCATAACTTACTTATATGTTATTTATATTTGTGACAACATTTTCCCATAATATGTGAATGAAATTTTTCATGCTCCATGGGATTTTATAAGCCGGACAGGACACCACCCTTCCGGGTTATTAATAAAAAAAAAATAACCGATTTCTAAATGAACTCATTTCATGGAATCTAAAACGGTACGGGGATAATCCGGAAAGTGGAACGGGAACAAAGTTTGTCCATAAGAACTTGAGGAGAAATTCTACTGCATTTCGTCTTGCCAGCCTGCCATGCGTAATCGTAATCCCCCCAAACCGAATTCCGAATTTCTCCAGGACTCTTCAACAACGCAACCTTGGCATTGAGCCAAAGAAAGTGGAATGTAGGGCAACTGCCGGGACAAACGAGAGTCAATAGTGGGTAATTTTGGAGGGGGTCAAATATTGCTTCCAGGAAAATGTATATCTTACTCTTTCTTATATTTAAATGGACAAATCTAAGCGGTCATGAGATTCCCTGCATCAGATTCCCTAAAATAAATAAGGGGGCCCATCTGCCATCCCTATACTACTTACCCTAGACTGAGTATATTCTACCCAACGCCCTCAGTCTCAGTCTATTGACTACTTTCGTTTCGTCCAGGGAATTTTACGGGTCGAGTCGAATAAATGTGATTCAAAAAAAGTGTATTTTGGTTCAAAATGTGACGACGAATTATAATTAAAAAAAATGGACAGGTCAAGTGGTCCATTCCTTGACCCATTCCTCTCCGTCAATCCTTGTTGTTGTTGTTGCGGCGTTGTTCCCATCGTCAATGGGATCAAGACTGTGGCCACCATTTCTATGGTATGTACTTACTTCATTATTATAAATATATATATGCATGTGATGTGTGTCTGGAATGGAAGTCAATCTCATGTCAGATATCATTTTTATATATAAGTGTGTGTCTCGTAAGGCTAATTAATTGCTTTGTGTAATTACGACGACAATTATTTATTTTCTTTGTTGATATGTTCATATGTACAGTAAGACAATTGAACTGCTTTGTGTGTCCGTGTCTGGAATGTAAGGACAGTCACTTTATTGTAATTACTGTCTGTATTAATCAGAGTCCTATAATATTTATATGTGTGTCTATTATCAAACGCTTGTGAATTTTCTATACACATTTCTATATTTAAAATGGGTCAGTGTCAGGTGCATGAGGTAATCGATTCTGTTAGGACTGTCTGGAATGTAAGGCATTCAATAAGCATGCACGATTATATCAGCAATTCCCTTCTGGATTCGGAAACGTAGGACGAGGATTGACTATGAATTAACCATCGAAATTGTTATTTAACGGTCCAGTGAATAACGTACGCTTACTATATATATGTAGTGTCTGGTATGGATGAGGTCCCTGGTTCAATTCCCACTTACTCCGTTATCTAATTATTAACCTAAGGATCACTTTTGTAATTATCCTGAAGAAGGAAACCATTTGTTTTCCGAAAGCTTGATTAAAAACTTCCAAAATGTCTTCCGATAAATCCATTGAAATCGACAATAATTGGACGAGCGAAGTGAACGGAGCGAAGCACTTTATATTCCACTCGATTGCATTTTGTGGGAAAACTCCTGTTTGTCAACAAGATTAACTCCCTTGCCAAATGCCAACCCAACAATATTTGGCTTCTAGCAAGCCAAATATTGCTTGCCAAATTCGGTTAATTCTCTAGTTCTATCTAGGTAAATCGGGTTTTAACTAGTTAATACTAGAATTCCCCAACTCGACCAGATAATTCGGGTTCTTACTAGGAAATTCTAGTTTTAACGGATTTCGGGTTTTATCTGTGACATAATAATATACGACAAGACAATTAAACTGCTTTGTATGTGGTGTGCCCGGTACAAGGGCGCAGAATTCTGGATGTCGTAAAAATAATAAAATATTTGTAGACGAGAAAACTTGATAGGACCATATGTGTATGAAATACAGGGTTTGTACCATTACAACAATTACAAGGCATATTTGTTTGGGTTTTTGAGTTTAAGAGTGAAATCGGTAATCGGGGCGCCCGCTCCAGACTAGGACCAGAGCATTTCCTGATCGCTTGATCTTGCCCTGCGTGTCAATGAGAGCTTATTGGGTCTCATTTTTCAGTGATTCCTTTGTATGTAATATCTCATTTGGAAATCATGTCCTCTCAAATCCAAACTGCGGACGTCTTAAAGTGAGTCCGGCAAAAATAGACACAATTTATTGTCATAAATAATCTATTCAGAATACGAAATAAGTTTTAAGTTATACGAACTGTGTAAAAGATTTTGACGGAAGCAACCCGTCATGGATTCTCTGTAAATATTTGAAATGTACTGAACTTTAGGCCTGATGAAAACATGAAACCGGTCGCCGATTAAAAAATCATTACATGTACCTGTTTTGACTGGACTTATTTTGGATTTGAGAGGACATGATTTCCAAATGAGATATTACATACAAAGGAATCACTGAAAAATAAATTTTCTTAGGAATTGCCGTCTAATATTAAAAACAAAATTATCGGTCTAGTAGCTGAAAGTACGTGAGGAAATTGCAGTCGAAATTCCTGCTTGAAAAAATCATCAAATGTTTTTCGACGCTACATCCGACTATTGAGCAAGTGCTTTGCAAGGATGCGCCGGATAGTGGTATCTGGCCTTAGGCTGGAAACCGGATGTACCGATCCGGGGAATCCTGGCAATCGGATATTTGACCGGATAGTAAAAACCAAGAAGACTGGACTGTATAGCTAATTTATTTAGAAGGAGTCGCGTTAACTCGACCCCCTTCGGATTTGTCCAATTTCTACCCCATCCCCCTGATCGCCCCTAACAACGAAATTGAATTGGCAATTTGGTTCTGAACGGTGAGTGTCAAATTCGGTCGTCGGTTGAGTGGGGGACAGGCCACTTGCCTTGTTTTCGTCAACAACTACAACATTGAGTGGCATTGCATTACCCAATTACATTGGTCACAAAATGACTGTTTTGTGACCAGAGTTTGTTATTTGTTGTTTACATCGAGTCAACGCGACTCTTTCTAAATAAATTAGCTAAACAGTCCAGTCTCCTTGGTAAAAACTATAGTACTAATAAGCTTGTTGATATGGAGAATTTAATTTTCAACAAATTTCCAATCTTTTGAAACATCGACATCGCGCATGGACCAACCTTGTGAGGAGAGTTTGTTTGTTTACAAATCTTGGTAAAAACTATACAATTGGGGTGTCCATATGGAAAGCGGCCAATGATTATATCTTGATACCGTATGAATGACTTCAGTATTCAGTATTCACAGTCGTTGGCTCAATATTCCAAAATAAGCACTTTTGCAATAAAAATTGTACAGAATATTCCGATATTCGGTCAACCGGAAAATTATCTTGATACCGTATTCACAGTCATTGGCTCGGTTGGCCTACAGTACAGACCAGTGAGTTCAAAGAGCACTTCAATCCAAATATCGCAGAAGTGATGTACTCTGTGGCAGCTTTCGATAGACACCCCAGTTGCACAGTTTTCATTATCCGGCCCATTTGATGGATACCGAATGTCCAGACATCCGGCTAACCGGATAATACCGATAATACCGGAAATCCGATCCATCTCTAGTGCTTTTGTAAAATAAGATATTACCAGTGCCACAATTTTTGAATCTTTTTTAAACTTTTGATATCATTGCAAGAACCGGTCAAGGTCTCGCAGATGAAATTCTGTACAGACTTCCTAGAAATTCCTGTCTATCTGTTTGTTTAATTTAAATTGGTGTGGGGGCGCTGACGGTCTTGGCACACGAGCACAAAAGCGCTTGCTTTGCCTCTGCCTGGAATGTAAGACAGTCAATTTATTGTATTACAATCTATATATAATCAGAGTCCTATAATTTACATGTGTGTCTTATGATCAGAAACCATGTGAAATTTCTATACACATTTCTATATTTAAAGTGGGTCAGGTCTCAGGTGCATGATGAGTTGATCAATTTCTTTACGAGTGTCTGGAATGTAAGGCATTCAATAAGTGTGCACAATAATATCTGCAATTCCCATCTTGTGACTGCATTCTTACTAGTAAATATATGAATGGATGAGGTCTCTGGTTTAATTTCCACTTTGCCCCATTTAATTATAATAACAATTCGATTCCTACAGGTCATCGCATCTGGTTATTTAATTATGGGCTGCTGGTTTGCTTTCAATGCATTAATCGTGGGTGACCTTCCAGCCATTAGTCCAACGAATGAACCTAGTACAGGGATGGAAGTCCAAGTCAGCACTCCAGAAAATCTTATGAATGTTTTACTCATCTGTGGATTGACCAGTCTTGTCGGTGAGTAAAATCCTTTGTTTTATGCGATTTGTACAAGTTTTCACTGTCATGAACCATACATTTTGGGGTATTTTGGGGTTTTTTGGCTTTAATATTTGGCAATATGCCCAAATTCCATGCAAACTCAACAAAATGACCAAAGAGCTCTGAGACTTTTCTGGTACACCCTGTATTATGACCGTTTGGAACCCGGGCTTCTTTTGTAAAAACCCATTGGTTTTCATGGTGCTTTCGGTTGGGTATTTGGGTTTTAATGGGTTTTTGCGGCTACAAAATTTATCAAAATCCCAATTCCTCGCATTACCCCAAAACCCAGCCAAAAGCTAAAAAAATCCTTGTAGAGAACGCAATGGTCATAACATAAATGTTGACTAACATATTTACGACCCTGTAAATAAAACTTAACCAATATATTTGCAACCCTGTACATAAAAGTTGTCTAATATTGACAGGTGGAACAATCCGGTTCCTCTCATCCCTATACCTTTTGAAGTCTGCTGAGAAGGTATGACGAATTTTTTTTTTAAATAATCAAACCTTTTAATTCAAAATTTCTAAAATCTAAAAGAAAAAATATTATTTTCAGGAAAGTAAAACTCCAGCAAAATTATGGTGCACGATGACATTTGGAATGATAATGATTGTGACGGCTGTAGTGTTGGCCGTGAGTCAAAAAGACTCTAGTGTTTTCAATAGTCTGACTTTAGAAGTTTTCTTATGCTTGGCTGGAGTTGACTTTTGTTTTTTACTCTATTTCCTATGGGTCATCATTGTGTTCGTCAAGGAGGAAATTGACATGCCGGGATTGTAGGGTCAAGGTCAAGACCTGCGGAATTATACGTAAATTGCTGAATTCGGACAAGCAATAAAAAATAAAAATAATGAAATTAAATAAATTTTATCTTCCATCAAATAATAATAATAATAATAATAATAATATACGTAATGTTAAATGTAAAAGATTGGAAAGACAATGGTTGGGTGGTTCATGAATTTACAAATATGCGTTACCCGAGAAAAGTGAGATGTACATTTTGCAAAGGATTTGGACTTTGTGAGCTCTATATAAATATTTACATGTAAATACTCTACAATTCGGCTCTAAAGACATACGTACTCTAATATACTCGCTCATTCTTCGGTTGACTTTGGAATTCGCTTAAGAGAGGTACCCCTAGTAGTAGGGGAAATTGTTAATGACGAAAAATTCTACATATATTGTCCATAGTAGCTCACCTTCACAAAAATAATTCATTTTTGACTTAATATTACTACAATTTGTGATTTCCGTGAATGAAATTCTCTACAAAATGTATAACTGACTTTTTTCCAGTACCACTTACGTTTGAGTGTTAAACTATTGTTATGAACCACCCTGTAAACAAAATGTACGGTCTTTAATGCTAGTAATTAGTTGATCGTGAATATACAGTACCTATGGGATTAAAGCGCTGGTTCGCTCATATTTCCTAATACTTAATGACAATGACAATTATTTTGTTCCGAATCTCTTCTTCTTCTTCTCTGTCACTATAAAATAAATTATATTAAAATCTACAAATAAAATAATAAAATAATAAAAGTTTAGATGAAAAATATAGACGAATTAAGAGGTGACCCGTGAGCTCTGATTTTGTGGAGTGGACGCGCGGGTCTACTAGATCCTGTGATATGAATAAATAAACTTATTTGGAAGTTTACTTCCATAAAGTAATTTGTTTGTTTACTTATTTTCATGTACAGGGTGTTTCAGATAGAAAAAGTGCATAGTTGTTTGATAATATTTTGGCGTAGTAAGGAAAATTGACATTACAGGCAATGAGATTAAATCGCCCAACAACGTAAAATACACAAACAACTATGAGCTTTTTCTGAAACACCCTGTATATATGTTTGAAAATCAACATTATCACAAAAAGAAATGAATTTTTTGATTGTCTGTCAGTGAAAAAGGTGGATTCTAAGGAATTTTTTGTGATATGGAGAATGATATTTTGTAATCAACTCAATTTCGGCTACAAATATTCCGATATCTCATTGGAATTGGCATTTTGTAAGATATTTGAGGAATCTGATGGATTTTTGGTCACATAATCGGGAATACCATATTTTTTAACCGTCTGTGATGAAATTTGAGTAAACGTGTGATGAAAAATTCAGTCATAGGGCGACCAGCTGCTTTCTTCATATCAAACCACAAATGGTAAAGCAATTCCTCGCAATTTTTTTTCGAAATGAAAAGACTCAATTAAGACACGACTTCACGTTTCCCTGTCAAATCTCAAATCTCAACCATAAATATTTTATGTATAGCAGGAAGTGAAACAATCAATATCAAGATCTGTCTTGCATTATTTTGATGCTTTGTTGGGTCCTGTCAATAACCAAAGACAACAAACACGTAGGAACAAAATCCAATAAATTGTACGGCGCGAGTATCACGACCTAGATGACCTTGCGGTAAGAAATATAAAATTGTCACTTTAGTGATACTCACTTTGAACCCAGTCGAAGTGTAATAATGCAAATCAACTTTGGACTGCATTGATAACCTTGATACACATTTCAATCTGTGGAGGTGGACATCGTCATAAATATAAAAAATGACAACACACAGACACCACTGGCCATTCATTTGCATATCTTTTGAATAAAAATTAGGTTAACAATTAAAATTTAAGTGCTTGTTTTGAGATGTTAACATGAAATATATGTACATAAATGTGAATTATAAGGATGTATTTCCATGGCCGAGGTCATAGCTCACATCATCACAGTTTTTCAAAGTGTATAATTTGTAACTCACTTCTTTATGGTAGGAATAATTATTACTATACGCATTGATTTTAATTACAAAACTGGGTTACTAAAAAGTCATTTACGGTAGTTGAGTGGTTTTATGGCATTGAACCTAGGTTTTAAATACGAATATTGTCAAATTTGTGCGGAATGAAACTTCTTATAAGGGTCAATTTCTTCTTAGGTATATTTAGTTCTAAAATATTTGATATTAAATACGGTCCGATTATTTACAACAGTTAACCGAACACAAAGAACAGTTTCCTAGTCAGATATTATGTACCTGTGAGCATTTGCATCTGACCCCACCCTTCTAACCTGAGTTAAAAAAAATTCAAGGAGACCACCACTGAACATACGCACAAATACAAAATTCTTAGAATTCACACCAAAAATAATGCTAGAGACTGTCACCCGGAAATAAATCTAACAATTAGGAAAATTGACCTTCAAGGGAAAAAAACAATGGGGCGGTGGTGGGAATTAAATTAATTGTAGACAGAGAGATTTTCACGTAATTATTTCATTTTTTTTCTGTGATGAATGAGTAAATACAAATATTGTTTCCTTTTTTGTGGCTGTAAGGTAAAATGGGTGAGTTAAATATTTACATTTAGTTGTATATTTATTTTTTGCACCAATTACCTACACGTTGGCTAAATTCCTTGTCAGCTCATTTATTTTCTACTTTATCCATTTGTACTTTCTATAACATTTAAACAGATTTCCTGGGCAATGCAATGATCCAAGTATATGATGATATATCACGAAAATTGTACAAAATATTACAAACTTGACATAAAACATAGAAGAAAATTTGAAAAATGCACTCATAAAACTGAACGATAGTTTTGAGCTAAATTGGACATAATTTTGAGATGGCATTACAATACAAATTGTACGGAACTCATAAAATCTGACTCTCGAAAACAATTCACAAAATTGGAAAAATATTAAAGAACTTTAATTGCGCACAATATGTAGATTGTATAAGATCTAAATCTGGTATGTGCCGGAAGAGGCGAAGCAAGTGTTTTCGCGCCCGTGTGCCGAAACCGTCAGCGCCCCACGTCAATTTATATTAAACAAACAGATGGACAGAGCAATTT
>JAQFYE010005778.1:0-11535 GCA_034694305.1 Protaphorura glebata | reverse complement strand
TGGCAGAAATGCAACCACTTAGGCATTAGTACAAAGTATATAAGGATTTTCCGAAATATTTATCAGTCGGCCAAAATGAAAGTTTGGACAAGCTTTGGATATACACATCCAGTTAATATTTCACAGGGGGTACTTGAAGGTGAGATTCTCAGCCCTTTGCTGTTCTGCTTATTTATAAGCGATATTATCGTATTTTTTAAGAACCATGGACTAAGTGGTGTCAGTATTACCCATCTTGTAGAGATATTCATGTTATTATACGCGGATGACTTAGTACTTCTGGCTAACTCACCACAAGACTTAAGGAAAAAGTTTGTAGCTCTCCAAGATTATGCTCTGCTAAATAAGTTGAAAGTTAACATTGGAAAGACGAAAGTAGTTGTTTTCAGAAAAGGTGAAAGGATTCCGAAAATTCCTTTTTTACTTATTTGGGAAACAAAGGATTTTTCAGCACTTTTTTGGAGCAGTTTTTTTGTAATAGGATTTTATGGGTTAAAAATTGTTGAAAAGTTTTTCAGTAAATTTGCAGTGTTACAAAAAATATTTACGAGAACCGAAGATGAAGTGAAGCTAAGATATGTCGTGGTTAATTTATTTTACAAAAATAACCAAATAAAAGTATGATGCTCAGATTAGGAATCGAAGCCAGGACCTAACCTTTACGCGCCACGGTATGCTGGATGCGCAGTAGAAAAAGTTCGAGTCTATTACTCAGCACAATTTTGTCAGACGAAAATATATCATGTCTCTCATGTCCTGTGAAAATTCCTGGGTCTGATGGCCGAGTCAATGTGGATGTCATCAAGTTCGAGGAATCAGATAATAACTAGCGCAATTTTTTCAAATTCCGTTGCACTACTCAGTTTCGTTGACTGCGAGTTCCCTATGGTAGATTTATTTATTTAGAACTCCGATAATTAACTCGCCAGTTGTGTATTTAATGACTAGTTCACCGTGACTTATTCAGCCACTACTAACCACTCAAACTTTCATCAGTTATTTCAATTCCACAAACGTCCATTCTTAAGTAGTTTCGAGTTTAGGCAATTATTACAGGCAATTAAAACTCCAGCCCAAGAAAGCTTATCATTTACCCGTATATTTATAATTCCGGCAACAAGATGCTACATGGGAGACAAAGACCTGCAATTTCACCGGAATATCGGCAGGGAATATAAAGTTGAGTACGATTTTACCTCTCCTCTGTTTCCCTTCTGACTATTTGCGGTACCCATTGCAGAAGGTCACGCATAACATTTGCCATGCTTGTTTATAGCGGTGTGTTCCTTAAAATCCTTCCATTCGAGTTAGACCACTCAATCAATATCTCAGAAACAAGACGAGGATTAAACGTGCGATGACAGTGAAGGAGATGAAGTGCGGAAGTGGTTTGTCGAATAATTAACGCACCTGTGCTAAGAAGTCTATCGAACGCAAAGGAAGTACAAATAAATAAGTCAGTAGAGGGCGTCAAAAGCCGGCCCATATTGGAAAGGATATTTTACGCTATTCGTCGACAGTGACAAGTTAAAATTGAATCAATTCCCAAGACCGACATAACGAAGCCTATTACTTTCTTGATTACCACCTGAGCAATGGATCGGAAATATGTCATTGCCGTCATATCAGCCAAAAAGAAACTCAAGGAATTTACGCTTTTACTGGGAAATTGAATTAAATCCAAATATCTAAATAAACAACTAAATCCCGCAAACCAAATTGGGGAATGGACCAATTTGATCAGAAGACTAATATGTCTATTTTTATTTAATAGGCGGAAATTTAAAATCAACAACTTCAACTCTTACTCGAGTTCAATGACCGTAGGGTGTTGCAAATTAACGCGCGTGTGTGAATTGATTTTGCCGGTTTAGAATCTTTTGAACTTTTGCAACACCCTATGCGAGTTTTTGCCTAAAATTCACACGACAACCGTGAAATTTTGCAATAAGTGTTTGAAAAATTTCCGCCTATTAAATATAAACAGACATGAGTTTTGTATGGGAAATTTTTGAAAGTTTTACCTTTCGAGTGGGAGCACTCAAGATATAATATTTCAACAGCAAAACGACAATTCCATCGCGTCTGTTTCTACATCGTATTTGAACACTTTATTTCGTATTTTACAATTGATTTATTTTGTTTACACTTGGAATGCCATGATGATGATTCCTGTACCTCAGAAAATCATTCAAGTATATTTAATCCTTTTCAACTTCCACGCAATTATTTTGGGGATGGAACATTTGCGATATCCAAAAGATATCGTTGCTTTTACGAATCGACTTTTGTTGCTCGAAATCAGAGACAAGTTACCATAATAAATGTCTGGCATTTTGGGTTATTCATATCATTTAAGTATACACATGTATGACTAGATTCCTCCTGATATCTCACCAGAGGACGTCAGGACAAGTTAAAGCTTGGGAAATTGTTTTTTGGTGGTGGTTCGCGCCAGTAATCAACATGCTCTTTTCGGCTTTGTTTAGACCCCAAGCCATTAAAATTATGTACCCGACATTTGGCAGATACGAACGAATTCCACTGCTGATCATTGGATTGCTCAAGGTTCCGTTTCACTTTTATCGATTAGTCTTAACGGCATTCCATCTCCTCCTACTCATCGCTTACATTGATTTGGAGCGGAAATGAACCGAGGCAACCATGTAAGAGTTGGTTCGTTTTCTTCTCTATTATAATCGAAATGATTTACGTCATACGATTTACAATAATATAGTGAATTACGTGAAATAAACCGCGCAAGCGCTATGCAAAAGTGCGTGTCGCGATAGAGAGAATGCGAAAGAAGTGAGTGGGAGAGAGAGAAACAAGACAATGGCCGATGCGATGGGTTCTTCGGATATATGTTTCTATTCGGTGGACACAGAAAGGAGGGGGAGGAAATAGGGAGAAAAAGCATGAGAAGAGCGGACTGAGCTTGAAGATTTGTTTAATTTTTTTTATTATGGTTGACATGTCAAATGGCAATTTCATACTTCTGTAGCCATTCGTGTCGATTGGACATTTATTTATTTATTTTCCGAAACATGACATCCCATTGACTAATGCCCACCCCATTGTGCTACGACCCGCATAATGTGTTCAATGATTTTAGCAAGGTTGGTAAACAAATCCCTACAAGGTTAGCTCATGCGTGTTTGAAATTCAGAAAATTTGAAATCTCGGATTTCTATCACTCTGGGTTGTGGCGCCATTGGATTCGGTGTACAACCTCCATCTACCCCCATGTAAATTGTACACCAAAGCCAAAAACAAACAACTTTGCAGAAAACAAATTGCGGATGAGCTAACCTTGTGGGGCGAGGAGATGGTTGTCAAGGAACAATTAGTTGGGACCATTGTGGGCTTAAGTCATGGTAGCTCCTAGTTTCTCTCGAAATGAATTTTGAGAATGAGCATGAATAAAAATAAAAATGTTTTAGCCATTTCTTACGACATAACTACCCCAGGCTTAAAAGTGAAAAAATTCATCGTAATCCAAGCTTGTAACATTTAATGATGAAACAAAACAAATGAAATCACACCAATTTACTAAATGCGAAGTGCGCTCATTAGTTAGATGTTTTGACATTTAATTACATCCCTCTCCAGTTTCAATTCTCAAAATTCTCCAGTTTGATTTGGCCGTCCGGTTCTAACTTTAAACCATAGTTTCGAATAGTGAGTATTCTTGGAAATAAATGTATGATAAACCGTGACACCTGTTGGAATTTAAACCATGTTGTGTGGACTCAACGACAATTGTCGCTGGTCCCTGACTCTGTGAAACCGTGACCGCTCTAACAGCCGGTCAACGATGGCGACTGATGAATTGTCCATCGGGACAATTCCCTAGGCTAATCAATAAAGAGGCAACACAATCTACAAATGATATTGAAGGGTATTAACTCAGGTTACCGATTGACTCTACATATGGATCTAGCAACTACACGTCGTGCTAATCCCGAAGTCCAAATGCAAGTACAGCTTGCAGCATGATTCAAAAGTCTTAGACGCAATTGAAAGTTTGCGCCCCTGGAATTTTAAGGGTATATGTTACAGGGAGTGTGACTAAAACGGAGAGCTTATGTCGCTAGATAAATTCTGAGCGTATTATTGAGCGTGAAATAAAGGCTACAATAATTCGATGAACAGACGTAATGAATAAAATGACTTTGTCGGTTGATTTGGAAGTCAGAAGTTTCAGAAAAGTCGTTATTCCGAAACTCACTACAGGATTATACTATTTCCCCTCGCACACAGTGACATAGACGGCAGTTCACGTTGCTCCCCGAACTTTCAATTGCGTCTAAGACTTTTGAATCATGCTGTAGACAGTTGAGATGAGATATGGCCGTCATGGTTTCTCCCACGGAATGCGCCATGCTGTAGACAGTTGAGATGAGATATGGCCGTCATGGTTTCTCCCATGGAATGCGCCATGCTGTGCTTGTGCCGCGTGGAGAGGAAGAGGCTGCAATGTGTGGGTCCCCTTCGGGACTGCTTCGCTATTCGCAGTCTAATCCTCCTGAATGCCGCTGATTAGCTCTGCTGGCTCTAACTTAGACTTTAGGGCCCGGGGTAAAATGATAACAAATGAAAACAAACAAATGTTTAAAATACACTCAAAACATTCGCGAACAACACCCAACGCCCCACGCCTTTTAATTTTTCACAAATTTAAAGAATATTGTCTAAATTTTTAAAAGCCTTCAAAAGATTAAAAAAACGAACTACATTAAGTAATAAATACTACTGATCAACATTTTAATTTTCAGAAAAGAGATCGAGTCACTACCAGAAGAACAACTACAGTCAAGAACTAGAGTGAGTCCAGCCGTCTGTCGACAAATTCGTAACTACAAAGAAGTCATGATAATAAATACATCGTATAAGCGGCTCTACAATAGTGCGACTTACATTACATTCGCGTTCACACTGCAGGCGTCATCAATTTTAATCACCTGGGGTTCGACACTGTTCAAAGTAGTGGAAGTAGTCTTCCGTGGAACGATAGCTCTTAATTTCATCCTGGTTCAAGTTCTCCAGATTCTTCTCCTCAACTCAATGACAAACTTTATTATTTACTCAAATGGATTTGTTCGTTATGGATCTAAATTCTCATCCAAATCAGTGTTGAGGAAGGAATGGCGGTCTTTTAAACCACTCATAAATGACGGTGTCCGATGTATTTCAATTTGGAAGAAATAATCTGGGTTGTATACACACTGTGGCAAATCAGGCATTTGCAGTCATGGTTCATGGAAGCGTTTCGGGCTCGATCGATGCTCTAAAGTCACGACGGTTCTTCCGAAATATCAATTTCTGACGGACGTGGAATGACCCTCAATTCTCTCCAGATTTACTGACATGAGAATCCAAAAGGACATCGCGGCGGGTGCATGGGATAATTCCATTCGGTGCAATTTGCTTCAAATTTGTCACAGTGATACAGTTCGACCTTTTGAACAAAATGGCCGAAGACGATTAGCTTTAAAAAACTCAGTCACCCCCAGGGTGCGCCAAATTTTGGTGTCGTTCCCTCTTTACCGGAAAAATGAGCCATACAAAAGTCGTTCGGCTTGTTGAGACGAACAACTTTTGCCTTTAGCACTTTTCTCTGTGGTCAAAGGTTGAGGTCACATTTCAAGGGAACCATAGTGTGACCTGATCTGGGATACCCTGTCCCGTAACCTCAACCTTTGACCGCAGAGAAACGTACTAGAGGAAAAAGATGTTCGTCTCAAAAAGTGGAACAGCTTCTCTAGGGGTCATTTTTTCGGTTAAGAGGGAACGACCACATTGAGCCCCTGGGGGTGACCCTGAGTTTTTTAAGGCTAATCGTCTTCAACCATTCCGTGTAAAAGGACGAAGTATTTCATTGTGCCAAATTTGAAGCAAATCGGACCGAAGGGGTTTTCCCGTGCATCCGCCGCGATGTCCTTTATTGACGTTTCAGACATACTTTTCCGACATTCTGATAGGTCTATCAGAATGTCGGAGAAGTATTATATAGACTATCTTTTAGCACATCCATACTCTATGATCGCATGGAAACTATACATACGTGCAGAGTTCCAAAAGTAGTAAATATCGTTTGCCCGAAATTGGAAAAATAAGTGGTAAAAACCACTAAAATTCGGTGCCGTAAATGGGGAAAATGTAAATAAGTGGGGGAAATGATTTCGCATTGCTAATTCTTGCGCCTTGATGTTCTGGGGGCCATGTGCATGTGAACTATGTGCACGCCTCACGTTAAGATATGTGATCATCCATTTCAATTGTTTATTGCTGTGACATTCACACTAGAGTCGAATATCATAACTCTCAAAAATTCTTAGGCATAAAACTGTATAAGCCAAAAGGCCAAACGAATCTGGAATTATTTGTGATGTCGTTGGGTTTAATCGGTCTAAAAATATAAACAATCCATTAATTTTTCTTGAAAACAAATACTTTATTAAGGCACAGGAATTCGATAAGTACCATGTTTAAATTTAAAAAAAAAAGTAATCAGAGTCAGAAAATGTACAAAAATAAGACCGTACACCATAAAAAAAACTCGCTTGCAGTTTGCACTTTTACTGTACGGGGTGTTTCGGAATGACGCATAGATTTTTAACCTTGGCCTTGTTACAAAAAATTGTATTCATTTTCCCGTAGATGAAATAAACGTCTGAAATGGTAATTTTTATATAATTTTGGGATTCTGTATACTTTGAACGATCACTGTACCGATTGTTATTTTTTTTTAAAGTTTCAGTTCATAATGTTCAATTTCGAGGTCTGTTCTCTTAGAATTGAAAAGATATTTGTGACCCACCCTGTACAGATAATAAAAATTTCTTTCACACTTTCTTCACAGACACTTATTGTAGAAATGAAATGAACCATAGGCTGCGCACTGGAAATCTATCATGAGTTACATTTGTAATTTCATTAATTTACTGAACATTAAATTGACGAGATCGAAAAAAATATTTGATTTGAAGTATTTAAAACAGTAGAATAATTTGATATGATGACAGATTTACTACGAGCAGTCCTTCTGACTTCCATGATGACAGAGACAAGACTTTCTATCACAGAATGAATATGGGAATCCGTTTCCGGTACAAGATGTGTCACAGCCATTGGTCGTGTAACCCCCACAATTAGACTGTGCGATGGTATAACGTCTGCATGTCACTTCTTGTGGTGCCTTCAAAGCATAACCACTCCCATCCTCTGCAGGAGCACCCTGTAATGTAATTAAATACACAAAGTTTAATATTTTTATTTTTTATTTTGATATTTCATCCTCATAATTTCAAAAAATCTTACCTGTGTAGTGACGATCAGGACAGCGCAGATCACGGCGAGAAATATTAATTCTTTGGCTAACATGTTTAAGAGGTGAATTGTTTGGTTTGTTAGACAAGAGTCTGACTTTGTGGTTGGTTTTGTTATGAATTAATTTGTCAAACTCAGTTCGTATTTATACTCTTCTTTACCGGACAACATCGATTTTTAGTATTGTTGACGTCAAAGTTGGGTGTCAAGTCTTTAACATACGCACCCGTAACGAGGTACACAATTACCGAGAATTGAAGATGCGAATTGTGACGGGTACTGAGAATTGAGTTGATTTTCTCGTAAGAATCGAGTGCCGTGTGGAAACAGGTTTTATAATGTTATTTTCTTAGAATGAGGTTTTTTTTGGCAAACGGGTGTGGTGCGCGGTGTGGCAGTCTTTTAATTATTTGAGTCGAAGTGCTAATTAAAGATATTTATGTAAATTGGAAACCACTCAGTCCAAAACTATTTTTACATGATTAGTGTTCATAGAAGAGACGATGAAAAACATATAACTGACATGCGAAATGACAAAATAAAGTGTATGTAAGAAATACACACTTGACCCGACACCCAACTTTCATGACGCACTTTAAGCCCTGAGTGTGGTGTCCTAAAATATTTTAATATTTTCGTGCAGAAATGTGGTATTTTTATTTTTGGCCCATTACGTTAGGCCCCTTTGAAAGTTAAACTATTATGGGTTAAATCCCATGCTAACTTTTTAATTTTTCCGTATCAAGTCAATGTTGAGAAGTACACGTTAGATGCATCACAGAAAAGTTTGAAAAAAAATTAAAAATTATTATTTATGCCGAACACTGTAAACCTGTTCCCATGAATGAGTTCCATTCAAGAGAATTCATTTGCATTCATACTTGTGATTTTTTCATTCGTATCAATCAGACTGAAATTTATTGCATGAGTAAAATTACCTGTTTTTTTGTGATTCTCAGTATCAGTTACTTGAATTCTTGTTATTCCTTCTCCTGAACCTGCGTCCGCATGTTTCAGAACATGTGCTAAAATGTGTACGACAACAAGAAGATTATGTATAAATACAGAGAGAATTCAATTCAAAAGTTTCATAGGAAAGGGACTTTCAGACCAGGGAAGAAGTCCATCAAATTTTAGAATCAAATAACAAACTCCTTGGCAAAAATGGAAGGCAGAGTTTTAATTTTTCTTACGGCGGTGATCGGGACCATCGGAATTCTTAGCATACAGGTAAAACTATTTAGAAACAGAATTGTGAGAAATTGATATGAGGTAATTAACATTTCTAATTAATTACAGACTGCTGATGCTGGTCCTCAAGGGGGTAGTAGTGGCTATGCTATCAAGGCTCCACAAGAAGTTCATTGCAAACGATACTCCATTTCAGAGTCACACTGTGGAGGTTATGCCAAGGACGGTTGCACCATTACTTGTACGGGCAACGGATTTCCACTTTCTTTCTGTGATGTGACCACTTGTCTTTGTCATGTGGGTCAAGCCCAAAAACCAACTCAGAATGATTGTCATTAAATCATTCAAATCAAACACTGTCTTGTTATTATTAGTAATTAATTAATAGTATTATCAGTAATTAATTATTAAAGAAATTATACGGCATATAATACAGGGTGACGCATCACTTTTGCTTAATACCCAATTTGTTTTATGCATTGGCATCTCTGGAGTTATCCTCCGTCAAAATTTGCTTAGGAATTTCTCAAAGAAAATACAAAATCATTTCTTTGGTCAAGATTATAATTTCCCTTGAGTATTTGAGAATATACATTAAAAATGTATTTTGCCTTTGTCTTGATTATGATCTCATCAATCAATTCTCTGAACTACAAATTAGCAAGAATTTTATAAAACAAGGATAGGTATAGTTAACCAGAAATTCAGTGTTCGTAAAAATCTCTTAAACTTTAAATACTTCAGTGATATTCTGGTGTTTATTTGTAAAAACTGGTTTCAAGGCAGCCAAATACGAAAAATCTTGCACTACATTATTGTCTACGTCTTGATTGAACCAGTGTTTGTTTTAGTTAATCAATCCATTGCAATGTTCATGCTTCCAACAGGCTATAGGTAGGGTCTATACTTCCTTAAGGTAAATTAAGGAACGGGCTATCTTGCCTAAGTGTATTTGAATTACAGAAGAATTACATCTATTCATCTGTGGATACTTCTACAGGCTAAGTGGAACGCCAACCCATTCATGAACGAAGAATACTCGAATGATTTCTAGCTCATGAAACTTCATGTTAATTAATGAATGTACTGTTTCCAGTTATCACCGATTTATGCAATAAAATCTTAATGTATGAGGTGACGACCTCAAATTTGGCAAGCTCTGACTTCTAAAAATTACTCAAAACAATTTAATTGACGGGGCAACCGGAAAAAAATTTACAAAAACAGTTCTATCTCATTCCAAAAATATAGGAAGTCAATTGTTTTCCAATAAGATTTTAAAACATGAAAGGATACTTCCTGGTCAATAATTTTGTTCAAGCGATAGAACTTGTTGAAATATGTTTACATTTTCGGAATGAGAAAACAAAAACAATTCCATGATGTTATTTTCCATCGAAAACTGAATACTATTTTCCAGTGAACTACGGGGTTCACATGTCGTTCGTTACAGAGCAAAATGGTATAAAAACGATTGATTCGAGTCAATTCTTGACCATCTCACTGGTTGTGGCCACTTTTCCAGACCTTCATTCTGGTGACACCACCAAAATTTGGAATTCAACCACTAATCGTGAGGTTTTATACAGATCTTCTTCAAAAAATACTCCTTGGTGTTTTACCGAAGAATTTTGTAAGTTCAAACTGATTTATGCTGAAAAATAGGATTTAGAATTAATTAGAATCTTATTTTTGTTTGGAGTTCAGGCCAAACTGGATCACCAGTGCCATTTTGGTCAGTTCTGCCATTCTCCTCACTGATAACTGGAATTTTGATCCCTGTCATTTTTCATGTCCGATGTCGTGGACATTCTAATACTTACATCGTTCCTGATATGTCCTGTGCAGCTTGAAAAATATTTCAAAGCTATTTCCGCTGAGGCCGACACCAAGGAATACCGATCAGATAGATTTTGCTGTCTATATTATAAGAATCGCAATGATGATTTGTCTATGATATGAAATAAATTAATTGGCGACACACATGCGCTTTGTCTATGTCGGTCTTTTGGAATTTATTCTGGCCATAATACAATACAAGATTTCTTGGAATGTAGTGCGAACTCCATTTCCTAACAATAAATAGTACAGAATTTAATCAGGGCTGCTCGTATTTTAGATAGCTCGGTTATCCGTTATTGGATTAGAAGTACGTCGTCGAATTTACTATTTTTAATTAGTCGTTTTTTAAGTTTTTTTTTAAATTCTAGCAAATAATCATGACTTGGAGGCAGCTAAGGAATATATTGGAGAAGGTTAGCAAGTTATTGATGACACTCACTGATGAATCAATGCGATATCCTGATATTGTGTTGTGTGAGCCATGGAATTGATGACTTAAATAAATATAAATCCAATTCAATCCAAACAATTAAAAGGTCCGGTCGTATAATAAGTGTCAAAATTTTAATTGCAATTGTATAACGTACATTTCTGATTTATGTGATTTTTGGCAATTATAGTGATTACATTCTGTCCAATTTGAAAGACATGTTTGTTTAAATTTATTTTAATTATTAATTTTGATTTTTCTTGTTTAAATTGAATGATTGTTTTCATGGTCCGTTTTGACTTCAGAGTTCTGATTTCTTATCACCAGATTTCTTATTTTTGCATGTCTCATACTCCATTTCAGTGAAATATTTGTCATTGAATCCAAGAGACCTTGCATGATCATGAATAATTTTCTCAGTCTTCTTGTCCAAATCCTTCACAGTTGACATGACCATCCAACTAGCTTCTCCATCATCATAACAGTCGTAATAGAATTGAAAGGTCTTGTTGTCCGTCAATGTTAGAATGGAATCTCCAGTAACTCCACTTTTCTCTACAAAAATAGAAAGAGATTCAAAGTTCGGTAGTAAAATAAAAAAATGTTGAAAATATTAATGTCAAAAACAATTACTAGAATTAGACAGACTTGAGTCAATTACATTAATTGTAATTTCAATTACAAAATACAATTACAATTACGTAATTGTAATTGTAATTAATTACTTTCAGAATCCCAGC
>JAQFYE010005777.1:0-11536 GCA_034694305.1 Protaphorura glebata | reverse complement strand
TCGAATACCAAATCCGTACTGACAAGGAAGCTATCTTTCGCGCAAAACCAACCCGACATCTACAGGACCCCGAAATTCTTGACCCGAATAAAAAACTTTACCAAACCTTCGCTTAGGGAAGGTACCCCAAGTAGTAGGGAATCAACAGTGCATGAAAACCACCTCTGGCGGAGTGATAGAACCCTCAACAGAGTGAAGTCGTAAAGGGTCGATTGTATACTTCATATTGCGATATCCAAGGAAATAATTAATCTGGCTTATATTGATTTAAGTTATGCACGGGAAATTGGTTCCTTGTGAGCCATAATGGTCTTAAATATGGTCTGTTTCTCAATATTCTTTCGTGGCCGAACCCGACACGTTGCCCAAATGCCCATTGCCCTTTTACAACTACTTTTTGAGACTGCCAGATGAAGAGTAACCGTAACCGTCAGTAGATATATGTTCGTCTGGTCGTCCGTGGCGACGACACAGAAAAAGAGCCTAAGAAAACCTTCTCTCACCTATTGTCCACTGCACCTGATTGTCGAAATCGAAGAAGGAATGCCGTCTTGACGGCGCCTCCGAACCAACAGGGTGCATCATCCCAGACTTTCCAGACTCCAGAAGAACCTCGAGAAGAGGTCTCAAGTCCAAAAATCAAATCCTTACATAAACTAAAACAACCCCTCCTGGTTTACTTTTCACACATAACAACGTAAAAATTACACTTGTTCATGTAGAAGAGAATACCTTTAAATAACTGCTAATTATCCATAATTTCAATGACTCTACGGAGTACAATACAATAATTACGATTTGCCCGAGGTACGACAAAGCGCAACGGAATGCACACCTGAGATTTTTCCCGATTAAAACTGCTTCCTTAAGAATTTACAACTTTACTCAGTAATTAGATCAGGGATGAATTGAATTCTGCTCCTGGGTGGCTTCCAATTTTGAGTTAATCAGCCACAGCGGTAGGAATTACCCCAAAGGGTAGAATTTAATAGATTATGAAAGGTAATTCATAGGGCTAATTATCTGAAATCTCTGAGCTTAGATTTGTTCTAGGGTTTACAGTATTTGTAAGAGGCCTGACTCAAGGACACAAGATTTTAATGTTTTCGATGGAATTCAGTGTGGGCTGGCTGGAACAGCCGCTGGATTTTTAGGATTATAAGGTCATAACTTTAAACGCGGTTATTTGAAGAGTGATTGGCTTGAGGAAAGTTTGGTGTTATAGAGATTCTAATATCGTCAGTCAGATTGCGCAGTAGAATTTTTATTTCGAAGTATAAAAATGAATGGGTCGAATAGGTTAATTCGTTCGGAATATAATATAAAGTCTGGTCGACATTTATGATTAGATAAAGACAACAGAATGCACGACGCTTGATTGCTCCTGAGAATGAGAATAAGACAGAAAATGGGTTCTCAAGGGAATATGTCAATTGAAGAATGGGCGCAGATTAGAACTTAAGTCCTGTAGCACGCAATTAATGACTCGTTAATGCCGAATCTTACGGAAGTTCCCTTGAGAACTTTAAAAGAAATTCACACGAGCTGAGCTGGCTGTTAAATCATTCGTAAAAAATAAAATAAAATAGAACCTTGACTTGACTCTTTAACCCTCTACTACTCTCAACTCCAAATAGACCACCTGCTTGTGTTCTCATAGGAATTATTTTGCTAGCTTCCAGGTTGGGGGTCAATTTCCAAGAAAGAAAATGGATTAATTGGTTAAACAACTTCACAAGAAGGACTACGGTTGATTCGTGAATGAAGAATCACAATGCATACATCATGCGTTTCGCCATTCATAAATGTTTTCAACTTCTGTGACATGCATGTTATGTTTAACCTTTGACTCTTGTCATCTTCAAGCGCTAAGCGCAATGGCGAAATCCGGAAAAAGGTGGGATAGCGAATATAATAGTTAAACAGCCGGAAGCAAAAATCCAGCGCCCTTAAATCCATTGACAACATAGTACAATGCAATGTGGTCCTAAAAATTCAAGTTTCACAAAAACGTGATAAAAGAAGTTCAACCCATACACAATTTACAACGGAAATGAAAGACTGGGTTGGGTTGGGTTGACACTTAAACTTGGTTTATCCTCATGTTAAAGTCAAATCTAGAAATCCTTGTTCGAAGAGATAAAAAATACCCATCCCACATCCCGGGAAAAATAATTGTCAAACATCATCGAATATTTTTAAAGTGAAACTCCAAGAAACCTCTACACCATATCCGACTCTGCCTGAGGGATAGCTATGTAGAACCGTTACTATAGAAGATTGTCCATACCATCGTGCTACAGAGGGGATTGACATGAAATTAAGAATTAAGAAACAAATACCTATCTACGAACTGAGCCAAATGTAATACTAATTACAATAATTGATGGTATATGGCGGTATTCTATTTACCCCTACAAAAAATTTCAATTTTGAAGTTTGGTTATTCAAATTTAACATCAATTTCCGAACACTTAACTTTTTGAAGGATTTCCAAGTTTGTCGGTAACACTTTGGTGGTGGAATTCCGAGGTGTAGAGACTACAGATGAGCCTCTCCTCTTATAATTGACATAATAGAGGCTATTTGTACAATGAAAAGGAAATCACATCCAGTAGTAATAGTCGTTTGTGGCATTGGCATCTCTCAGGTATTTTATTTTCCAGTCCTTAGCTTACATTATAGGTCTTCGGACCTCTTGGAATCTGTAACGCAACAGGTGAGGCATGAACCGTCGTCTGAGAAAAAGAACACCTGTGATTCCTTTCACAACATCTCATTCCCAACTATGTCTCAACCATCACCAACCCACATATTGCCCTGAAAGCAAATACTCAAAGATCCGCTTCAGTATTTATAATCTTCAAACTCTAACTCTTTATTTGTCATGATTCACTCAAAGGATAAAGCTAGACTTTCCAACCGTTTCCAAACATTCCTGAAGCACAATTTGTTTACCCCCAAAACAGAATCTAGTTGGAGAAGTCTGTTGGATTAATGTCACTATTTTTCTTAAAGTTCGGTTTAACGATACCAATACACAAAATTACTTCTATCCAGTATTCCCTGAGAGGGACTTTCGAAATTGTTAGAACAAATTATATTCAAGTCTTGCTGGACTAGTATACAAGTCACAAGTGAGTCACATTAATTAGCATTGTCACAGGTTTGTGTACTTCTGATTGAAAAAAGTATATTTGCTGTCCTTTTGAACAAAGGGAATGTCAGACTAGTAGTAGGAAACAAGTGGGGAAAAAAGAGGGATCCAACCCCCAACCTAGCGAGACAGTTCGGACAACCAGCACCACTATGCGAAAATAGACTGACAAGAAACATATTACAATGTTACAGCAATTCTTAAAATAAAAAGTTCTGAGCAAACATTTTTCCAAATAATTTCTTAAATTCAAAAATTGGGCAGTGATATTGTAAAGGAATAAAAATAGAAAAACTAGAAAAGCGTATGACTCATCACGGATACCGGTGAGATCAGCTGTCACCATTTTTTTGGGAATGCTGTGCCGATTGTGGAGGATTAGTGTCAGGATTATTATTTTATGGGGAATCCTAATAATATGTGTACCATCATCAGTACAACAGTACAAATTCAGGGCTCTGCTGGTTAGCTTTTAGGTTCGGGAGCATGACCTCATTTTATTTACCATTTTGTTCGACATATTAGTTGGAACACTGAGTAGGCAGAATCTGAATAAGAAAATAACGATAAGACGACACCGAAACTCGATCATTTAAGACAAAGAAAATTGAAAAGACCCACCTCACCACGTGTTAGAGTTAGAATTCATGCACTGACCTCTCATTTTGAGAACAGGTTCTCTTTAGTGTGTGTCTGTAGAGATTATGATCACTTCAGATCAAAACAGATCCAAGGTTACTTCCCTACCACGCACACCTGAGAATTGAGAATTCAATTGAATTGACAAAACTTGTCAGTTTGCTGTTGTCCCAAACAGGCAACTGTTTAGAATGCAACTATAAAGCTGTACAGTTCAGTTAGATTCAATTCAATAAATTATTGAAGACTGGATGGGTGCCAACAATATTACTGTCTGTCAATTAACAAAATTGTTAAAAGTTTCGAAAGCTCGACGAACTTTATTTAAGTGGGATATTTCGGGGCGGCGTTTACTTCATAAATATTCCGTCCAAATGACCAGTAAATTATACCATTGACTCAAGAAACATTTGACTCAAGAAAACCAAAATATCTGTGTTCATTTTCGCTATTCAAAATGGCAGTTTATGAAATTGTACGACGACTGCATATAGGAGCATTTCTAGTTGGCCTTTAATGTCCCAGGCAGGGTTAGACAATAAACCAGTATGTCTAAAAAATAGGCCATTCAAACTACTCAGACTTTACGATCGGTATGGTCAGCAAATCCTAAGGGTTGCGGGATACTTCAAAAGTACCCACCTATTTCTTGCGTTTTGTCCCGTGGATTGACGAATTTACATTGCGTCTAGCATCTTATTTAAGCGGTGTCCGCAGTTCCGCACTGAAGTAAATATTTGATATGGGATTTTAGCAATGCGTAGGAGAACGTTACTCTGCGCGGCGCTGTACCACCGAATCCTGATCGCACCAGCAGTCAGCGCAAAGTGGCCCTGTCAATATTTATCATTAATTCCAGGACTGTGCGGTTAGAAATACATAGCAAGCGTATATATACAGTCATTCACAAGAGGCCCTGAATTGCCTATAATTTTGCCATTTTCAATGAGATAAAGAACAGGATGTGTCTACAGCATGCGACGTCTGGTTACTTTTGATAAACTGTGTACCTGCATCCAAGAATCAAAATAATATGTCATACAATTCCTAAATGGTGTCTCATGAAAATTCTGATTAATTGTCGGATCGGAAAGTATTAACCCCAAGCTGCATGTTGGCTGCAGTTCTAGTAATTAGACTGTGGGAACCGATTGAGCCGCCACAGATGCAGATGTTTTGACCTTTATGGGGGCCGTATTCACTAACCTTCCGGACAAAATGTTATTTTATTTGCGAATTAGAATCAAGTTATCTGTCATAATAGTGGTATTTGAGCATATGTTCAGATCTGTGTAATAAAGACAAAGTTCACGCAACCACTACGACCAGTTGACATATTAATGACATATGACATGAGAGCGATGCCGTCTGGCGTACGTGGGGCTGGCTGGCTGGTGCGGTCGTGAGCTTTTGGATTTTGGTTTGGTTCGTGGGAAAGCACCTGCTACTCTGGCACTCACATTATTATCATCACTACCATTCATTGATATTTCATTCTTTCATTCATACCACACAGGCTTCTACCCCACATTATCATCAAACAACATAAATCAGACTTTTTATTCACAATCGAGCTGAACTCCAACCCGAACGTCGTAATATCATCCCATCCTCCTGTTTGTTATCCCATACATAGGAATTCAGACTTTGTTTCGAACGTACTGTTTCTAAGCGATCGCTGTCCTCTTAATTTTTTGAATTACTCAAACTCGAGATTAGCTCGGGATTTTGAGTAATTCTGCAGTAAAAGTGCAAGCGCGACTTTCCAGACGTTGATTTTAAACTAATTACTTAAAGGTGGTATCGAATCGAGCAGGGCAGTCAGACCTCCTGGTAACAATATGCCCAGTCTATTTGCTAATCGTTTCTTTACTGATAATTGGGATGAACAATCAATTCTAAAGACTTTAAGTGTTGGATATATAGTTATGGAAGGCCTTCAGGAACACTCATATGTTATGCACATTGTTCCGACAGGTCTCAGTATTTTTAATTATTCTTTATGTTAAGGAATTCCATTTTGGAAAATGTTTCCTAAAATGATCTCACGTTAATTTCTCCGATTATCATTCCAATTCCACATTCATCTATTTGTTGAAAATCTATTATATCAGACGCATCAAATGAGCAGGTGTTGGCTATTGTGTCGAATGCTGATATCATGCGGATGAAATGACATCATAATGGCATTCGTCCTTCACGTTGAGCGTGCAAATGCAAACAAAGCCTACAAAATTTTCATAAATCTAGACGATGCCGAACATTCTGTGACACCAAAAATAGCACATCTGCTTTATAAACATATGTCATTGTTTTTTGTGCTTGATAACTTTTGTGCACGTGCATGTAAAACAAGTACTCGCACAAAATGAACACAACCAATCCACTCACAAATGATCTCCCTCATAATATTGATTAGATAGTATTAAAAATTAGCGGACAAAGCAGATTCTGTTTTGCACCTGTCCAAATAATGTCATGGCGCTACTTAAGTCGTTAGTGCTTAAGGTATGTGTAACGTGCGTGCTTGAAAAAAAACACCTTTGAACTGTACATTTTTGGTAGATGTCAAACTACACAGGAAGCAATGTTCACTCATGCTATGCACGAGGCAATTTAGAAAATGAACCAATAATATCCACCAGTGCAGTGCTTGTGTAATCTTCATGGAGAATGGGTTAGCTTATATTTGGCCTAGAAAGGTACCTCCAGTTTTAGGAAAACCTCCTGAGAAGAGAAATTCTTTTCAAGCTAAACCGAAAGTACACATGCCAGACCTAAAGATCAAACTCTAATCATAGCAAGGAAGCATGGACCGCCTGTGCCAAGTTGCGAAGGGCTGTCTTTAAATTCTAAAACCTGTGCCATGAATTTCAAAATATGTAGAAAATACTAAATATTTCATGTGAACCTCTCGTCGTCTTTGACATGCATAGAATGGCAGACCACTTTAATTGATTACTTGGATAAAACTTGGGTTAGTCAAAAACTTTGTTCTCATGAAGGGTTGTCGGGTTGTCCCTTTAAACCCAACTCAATGGTACAAGTGGATTTTGGGAATAACCATGACGAAAGACTTCCTTTAGATTTGCTTGGGTTCAACTAAAAGACACAGGAAGGAAAAAGTAACCACCTGCACACCTGTGGAATATAATAATAATAATATAATATGACCCGCTATGGAATCTCGAATCTCAAATGACTCTGCGTCTATAAGGTCTTAGAAAAATTTATAACGTTACGATACGTTACATGATTGGATTGAATTGAAAAGATTGCATTGCATTGCTTTGGTAGTAGCACCTAAAAAAGTTCATACAATAAGCAAACACACCTGCAACGAACTAAGCTCACTAATGTTATAATAAAAAATAACGCGCTGCAAGTGCAATACAAAATGTATGATGAGTAATAATAAAAAAACCGGAACCTTTTGGATTCTCATTTTTTCAAGGAACGAATTCCTTTCATCTACTGATCATCTCAAATCTCAACTCGTTGGCTGACAAAATTTAACAAAAATAATTTTCGGATATGAGAAAGTCATACGTAGCGAAGTCGATATCATGACGTAATAACCAACCTAAACCGTCGCGTCTGATGATAAAGTTTTATTCTTCTGAGTGTGTAAAGAGTGAAGGGTATCAAATTTATTCTTGTATTATTGTATGTGTTTGGGAAGGCCTTACAAGTTTTTGTGGCGTTCGGTAGGAGTCAGTCAAGGAGGTTTTGTTAAATGGTATGCAAAAAATTTAAAAATTTCTGTCATACTAATCAGAAGAGAATAAAAAGTCCAAACGCACATAATCGGACTGCAATTCTATTTTCGAGTAAGACAATACGCTATTTTTTAATATTATTTTAGTGCTTTCGATTTTGATTAACAGCCCACATTTAAATGGCAGTCCATCGAAGGATAAAGATAAAAGAAAAATTCTTTGCAAAAATTATTATACTCCATTCTGAGCACCAATATTCACCAATATTCTCCACTACGAAGTTCCTTGAATTACAATTACACGTCGTCCTAAATAGTCAAATATGGCTTACAGTGTATGTGCATGATCTTAAAATGAGTCCTGCTATTAAGGGTTACAAATCTTTCTGAATTTTTGTTAACATTTTGACACAACCCCCCTCCAAATGAACTATTGAGGACATTTTGCCCGGCTGTGCTGTAGACTTGAAGACAACATTGGTTTATTCCTCTTAAGAGATTTTACCTTAACAAGGACACAGAGGCGCCTACGAGACTCTTGCACACCTGGAAGCCCAAAGGCATTCTAATGGGCCCAGCCAGGTATTCTTTTGAGAAGTTTGCGTTTGATTAGGTGTAACGGTGTGAGGTTATTGTGGCTATATCCTTATGATTGTTCTATTGGAAGTGTTCTACGCTTGTACAAGTGTGTACAAGAACAAAATATTGGATAGTAGACAGGTTCATAATAATCTCACATCACAGGTGAGCCGGAACCACAGAATACAGCGTGGGCCTAAATTAGTACGACATCTTTGACATTTGATCAAAAATTGAAATGCTCGGAAAGATAGGAATTATATAAACTTGTTATAATTGACACAAATATTAGGACGATTCATTCGAATTCTAAAATGCTAAGCATGTCGCGCTATTGTTAATTTGTCGCAACCTCACTATTCTGTGACATCATTGTCGGACTCGTTAATTCCCTCCAGGATGATGTTACCAGCCGTCCTTGTCGCTTTGCCGAAGTGAGGGTTTGATCCCGCGACAGACATTTCGTAGTGTTTTTCTCCTCCGGAATGTTTCCCTTGACTACGGAAACATTGTCGTTTTATTATTATTTAAGAAAAGTACGCGATATTTGACAGGATGAGCTAACTAGGGTGTATACGTTCATTATGACCAAGCATCGTTTGACAGAGTTATGTACTCTCTGTTAATTTTGGCCTACCCTGTATAGTCAATCATGTTGAGAACTTTCAAATCATATTAACTACTAATGCTCATCAATAATATTTTTATCAGGGAAGGAGAGGACGGGAGAAAGTACTCGTACTCGCACTTGGCGGTTGGTGCATTCTGGTTATCTATTATCTTTTCTATAATACCCTTTGACCTTGCGCCCTGCCTTCCTTGCATTGGCGAGGTTACACCTGCAATGAATCCTTAATTCACGTCCACGAGCATGCAATATAATGTAAATGCAGTGATAGCGAATGCGGATGCAGTTAGACCGGATTCCATCCAACAAGATAAAAGTTGTACGACATGTATCATTAAGAAGACAGAACGTAAAACGCAGATTGGTCACATTCCATGATTATGTGTTATTAATTTATATGTATATCTTATGTTTTCTAATTAAAAATATTATTTACTAGGCCCGCGTCTGGTTTGTGAGTGAGGTGACATGGACCTGATGTGTTTCCTCAGGCGTGATAAGATGTTTTGACGGGGCAATCTCCTGACTGTACTGAAGGTTGCCTGGAATGCCAATAGGCTGTCTATGTTGAGTGGAGCCTGATCACTAAAGTCCATTATGAAATGTATCTGGAGTGTAAGGCATTCTATAAACTCGCCAAAGTAAGTATGAATGCCTCTGTAGGAAGGACTCGACTTTTATATTCTCTGGTGTGTCGACCTTTTTATTGACTGGCCTGAATACAGAAGTCAATTCTTGAAATTTCTATAAACGACGCTTTGATTTGAACAAAAAGTACTCCTCGTGGAGACATAACGTGGCTAATGGTTAACATTGACATTACATAACCTGACAATCTCCAAAATTGTCAACCTGAGATACTGAGATTTTGTGATAATCAATGTTTACCATTAATTACTTTCTTGAACTATAATTAGCAGATTAAACCAGGCAATTTTTTTCTATGTTTTAATCGGACGCGACAATGTATTGACAACAATCTAGTTCTTTAATCCGATGGACAAAATAAATATTCGAGCAAGAGTTCCAAAATATGAAACACTTATGCCTAAGTGAGCTTGACAGAAATGGTATTTATTGTTATTGATTACAAATATCTAATTAATACTGCAATAGAATGGAATACCAGTCTGACCGTGTTTCTTGTGGTAAAATTAATAATTAATGCACCTGTTTAACAGCAGGTACACACAAGTAACTCTATGAGATTTGGGTATTGGCCGATCATGTCCTTCGGTTGACCAAAAAAGTGACCTGTATTAAAGTCACACAGAACATCAGGTAAAAATCATGTCGAGTTACCACGTTGGGAAATGTACTACACAAGTACATGGAGTCTTGAGCCTTCAGAGTCTATTATCATTCAGGACACGTCCAAACATTCATTTTTTCGGCGCCAGACAGTCGTCAATGCACCTGTGAACGTGAACTCATCTTCTCATTGTTGCTCAAGTGATCTAACAATTTTTCTTACCTTTTTTCTTTTACTACCAACGACGCGACGTGGGCATTTAAAATGTTCTCTCACTTATTGACTTCATGCTGATAATATCCTACTACTATTTAAGATTTAAGGTAAAAGGGCGTAAATATGTAATCTTGAGATAAATGCCCCGACGTATATGGCATGGGTCGATTTTTGGATACACACGCACCTATGTATTTTTAACGCAAACTCATTTAAAGTTGTCTATAATTACCAATGTCATTATCAGTTACAAGTCACAGTTAAACCACGACGGTGAAATTCTAAACGTATATGTCGATATGTTTACAAAGAGGAACGATAAAAAATACGCAAACAAACAAACAAGCTGGGCAATGGCGCAGGATACTTTGAATTTATGGATGAAAAACAGTTAATGAACAAAAATGTTAAATGTTACAGCGAAACTCACGACCCGGCCAGATTCATGCGACAAAAGTGAGGTCGATTTTTGTTGATGATTCACAGGAATACCAAAACAAGGAGGTGCCGCACGGTCACCGGTCTCCCAGTTCAGGTGGTCACGAAGACAGGTTTTGTTTTAGGATTCGGTCATATCCCCAACGTGTAAGAAACGCACAAGAAGAACAAAGTTTTGGTGAACATACAGATAGAAAATGTCCTAAAAAATTCGAAGCGCAAATATCATGATTTATCTTTTGTTAGAATCTAAACGAGATCAGGATTCCTCCGGAATGAAACCTGAGAATATATTCTATGATAACATACCAAAGTACTTTTTTGTGCAACAAAAACAAAAAAAGAATATGTGGGCGGCAATTAACTGAACGATGAAGAAAGCCCCTCCTTGTCAACGTGCTATCCAAGTTTGGTCGTCATGTTGTTTAGGAAGGTGAAAAACCAGATCAAGCCTAATTTGTGTTTATTCGATTAAAATATTTTAAAGATCCTTTGGATATCTGTAGTGAAAAAATTTCAGTGCATTTTAAACAGTGTCACTGAAGCTAGTATAACTACTAGAGATAGCACGATTGAAATTGGTTTTATTAAAAAGTAAGTCTCACACTCTGGGATACAGATGTGTAGGGATACAAAATTGACACCAAAATCTAGCTTGTTATTTATGCTAAACCCCGAACTCTATTTTTGAAGAAAACACTTTCATTTTCATCGAACCTTCTCATTTCTAGCGCTCTCACACCATGCAGGATTTCTCGTTCTCCGTTTCCTACTCCTGAGATGATTCAACTAATTACTACATAACTTAACGGTCAGGGCTTAAAATTTTGTCCAGCTCTACAATACGCTAATAACCTTCAGGACAACGCTAAACAGAATTATTGGACAAAAATCCACGTTTCTTGAAGA
>JAQFYE010005776.1:0-11536 GCA_034694305.1 Protaphorura glebata | reverse complement strand
GAAATAAAATAGCCAACCAATGAAAACCGTTTTTGAAATAGTGGAGAGATTACGACATAAAAAATTGATTGACATTAGAATTATTCTCAAAGATTCGTAAACCCTTGGCGTACAATTTTCCGGGTATTTTTATATACAAATCTTTGGATATGGGTTTATGTTCTCATAAATGCGAACACGAACCGAATTAACGAGAAAACGATTGAAATCATTCCTTCCCTTTTTTTTATTTCTGCATATGCGTAAATTACATTTTAATTTACATAACAGTTGAAAATTTTATAATCAGTCATACGCGAGTCAAATAGCATTTTAATATATCTCTGTGTACTGAAAATATTTTTCACCAGCCGACACTTCCTCAATTATTGTACAGGGTGACCAATAACTTTTGCTGCTAGATTCCGAGGAGGTGCATGTACATTAATTGAGCACATTTTGACCATAAATTCCATTCAACCCTCGTCACCGCACCTGAATCTGAGGCAAAATATTGCCGAGCCTCGAGTTCAGTATCAACTGTGCAATCCCATCCGCCCTTGTCTTTCCAATCGTGAGCGTGGCTATTGGAAGTCCTAGTTCTTGACCCCGGAGGACGAATCGGAACGAGGAGAAGACTTGGAGCGAAGAACCAAGGACCAGGATTGAGTCGGAGGATTGGAGGTGACCTGTTTAATAGGACTTTATTTTTACTTTAAAGAAATTAAAATTGTACTGGAGACTCACTGTAAATCATCTCGACCTTGTCCCTCTTCACATTGTCACCGAAGAACACAATATCAGGTTTGAGAATGCCGGTCGAGCAGGAGGGGCATGGGGGTACGGTGAATAGGGCCACATCTTCCTAGTTTCAGATGAAATTGATTTGAGATTATCAAGAGTTTATAAAATATTTACCGGAAATACTACTATCTTGAATCCCAATCCACCTCAACCAATTTCATTTTCAAAATTTCGCCTATCGAAATTACTAACCTCACTCAATCCGACATCCCCATCCGGTCTAACTTCACCCAAATCCGATGCAAAATGCGGATTAATCTTCTTCAATTCGACTTGGAACCCATTCCGATCCACCTTATAATCACACTTCAAACATTTGACAACGAATGCAGTCCCGTGGAGTTCAATTGCGTTACTCCCTGCTTTTCTATGTAACCCGTCCACATTTTGAGTGATCAGGCACTTCACCCGACCGGTGTCGTGTTGCCACTGGGCTAAAACGTTATGATTTATGTTCGGCTGGGCTGAGGAGAACTTCCTTCAGCCAACGTAATTACGGGCCCAGTACCGTCTCCGGGATGAAGGTGATTCCAGAAATTCTTGGATCTTCATAGGTCGATGAGTAGAGCGAGAATACAGGCCGACAGCCTCGGAGCGGTAGTCCGGGATGTCACTCTCAGTTGAGATCCCTGCACCTGGATCATTCGGACAAAAGTGTTATTGATGACGTTGAAATGGCATGGAAGACGAAGGAGGGAGCACAAACCTAATGGGAAAATGAACACCGCTGGAAATCGCTGGGATTTTAATATGTTGTCACCAGTGGCATCCTGAACAAGTTGTTAGAAGGTCCTACCACCAAAAGTCCAGCCGTTTCGCCGCTCTGGAAATACACGACTGGACCTTTCGCCTTACAAACCAACCCATGTATTTCGAGCAGCCAAACGGTTAGACTTTTGGGGATAGGAAATTCACGAAAATTGTTCATTATGACACTGGCTACGACATATAAAAATCCCAACGATCAAAAATTTCTTTCTTGAATCGATTCGGTTTTCAGTTGAAATATGTAGCAATGCTGAATTATTATCGTCCATCGTGTGCATGAATAACGTTTTGTACAGATTTATTCTCTTTTCTACGGGAATGCCGGGAAATGCTGCGAAAATATAATTTCTCCATTCCAGACTTGACCCGCGCACGTTTTCGGACCCCCTGAGACGACTAATATTACTTTTCGTTAGTGAACTTTGAAATGAAAGTAAGCAATAGCAAATAAAGTCGTAACGGGCCGTACTACAGATGAAGACAGTAAAATTTCAAGGGAGGTCATTTCACGACTGGTTCCCTACTACCCCTACTACTAGGGCTACCTTAGGTCAAAAGGAAAGCACCACAATCTCAAACCGAAAAAAAAAATTGATTTTTAACATCGAGTGTAAATTAAAATATAAATCGCACCTGTAATTATGAACATTTTTGAAGAGCGGTCTACGAACTCTTGGACCGATTTCACGTCTTCCACCGATGTCGGCAAATGTTTCGGGACGAATTGAAACGAAGGTTTTGCAGAGCGGAAGACGACCGAGAGTTTCATAATTTTATTTCACTAAAATTGAAAAGACTTGTCTCACCTTTGAAATTAATTTTAACCAAATACAGCAAAATCTATATTTCGTACGGAGCACGAGATTACTACTCTACGAGTGATAAATTCAATACAGATTATTTTTGAAAGATTATTTACACGCAAGAAGTTTATTCCAACCTAATAGTAATATATATAGTTTTCAAAATTTCAGTTCAAAATTCAGTTTCCCACTGCTTGGGCCATCACAGATTCACATCAGTGATGTTCGGGAATTCTATGTCAACCCTTTTCCTCAGTAGTAGTGAAATCAAGTTCCCGTGTAATGAAAATGGAAAGCATCTTGCTTTGGATTTTGGAGTGGATTTTTAGAGGAAAGTCTTGTTTCCTCTCCAAATTTGTTCATAAAGTCTTATGGCCACCGGACGCTATGCCGACCAAAAATCTGAACGCAAGTTCTATGCTCAGAGTTCCACCGTTTAAAGTTGAAAGTTTCAGAATGCTACGGAATTCTATTTATATCCAATAATAATTAAAATACTTTGATCGCTGATTTGCAATTAAATTCCTGCATGATGTCGCAAGTTAATTGCACATTTCAGTGACTCAGTCACTGTTTACAGGGGAAGAACCGTTGAGGTTCGAACCATTGCATTGAGGTTTGAACCGAGAACTTTTCATTCTACTTGTTGATAGAGAATATTACTTACATTTTTTGTCGAAATTAATACAAGAATGAAAATATAAACCGATACACGCGTTGGCGTTACGTCTTCTGAATCTCATAAAATAATTCAAATATTTTTCGTATTAGAGGTCTGTGGTATAGTACGACGTTCCTGCCCAATAATTCCTGGTTTTTATACATTTATGATTACCACTATATTGTGTAAAAAATAAAATTATGTAAGATAGAGTCTCAGTTTTGAATTTTTTCAATTGAGCTTTAGATGATGGCGGTGGGTATAACGTCATTAAGTGCACAAAGTTGACATCATAGTCACTTCTAGCAAATGGTGTAATTCGCCTATCACAATCACAACTATTCAAATTTTCAAAACTAAGATAAAATTTAATTGAAAAGTTATGATTGGGATTATAACATTTACGACGTGAAGAATCATTTGTTTCGAAGCCGAATCTAACAATCCGAAATTAAAACGAATAACCCACGGAGGATACACCGAGGTCTTTGGTTATATAAGACCACTATATATGAATACTATACTCCTTGGAATAACCAAACCTGTAGACAGTTTTGATGGAGAAAAGCGAAAAATATTTTATGCACATGGATCCAAAACCAAATATTAAAAAATTTCATTTTCAGATCATATTTCATTTATTCACAGTTTTTCCATCTTTCGTTTGTGAGAATCGTGACAATGCATTATGAATTATTTTACTCCAATTTTTTCAATTTTAAGGATAATTGATTTCTATGAGCGTTGACCAGCATTTGCTCTCCACATTTCAGAAGTCTGTGCATCCCATTCTCTTTTTTTAGTCCTCAGTTCTTCTAATCTTCGTTGGTCAACTTCACTCATATCTCGTTTGAATTTGATTTCTGGTAATGATGGTTTCATAGCATAGTAGGACGGAGTCTCTGTCTGAGTCTGAATTTCAACCGCAGTTTGAGTCTCATCATCATCATCAGACTCCATTTCAGTTCCAATTCCAATGTCTTCAGATCTACTAAACTTTCTAGGATCATTCCAGTTTGAAAAATGAGTCATTCTTTGTGGTTGAGATTCAGATTGCCCGAACATCGTTTTCAATATCTGCTGTTGTTGCTGGAAGTCTTCATTTCCAACTCCTAAGAATAACATATGTATAAAATAATAATATTAGCTCTCATTTGAAAACTTTTTCTGGTTGTTCAAAAAAGCAAAGAGTCTGGACAAATAAATAAAATAGATAAATCATTTGATTGGATCAATTTGATTGATTTGTCCAGACTCCATGCAAAAAAGTATCAATGAAAGTCTCAGATCGCCATAAAGAATTCATTCCCCCTCGATGCAATCGGCGATCCGACTCAATTACTTGGGTTGTTCAACGATTAGGTTCCGTTTTACGAGTATTGTCATTTTAATTCCAAAATTTTAGGTAAGTAATGCTCGTTTACTAATCACCTAACCCTGAAAATAGGAAGATAAACCTTAAACTTACTAGACGCAGCGACACGAGTCATCAGTGTGCCTAAAGCATTCGCAACTTTTCCAGCCTCATCCATAGTTTTAACTGAAGCTCCGATCGCCTTCTGAATTTTCTCTGGTGTGATTTCGGCTTTCTGTTCTTGACCCTTACGCTGACTATGAGATGTTTGACCTCCTACAGAATTCCTAACCTTTTCCTTTAACGGAGCAGGAGCTGGACCAATATTTCCCGGATTGACTGGGGTCATCCCGGCACTAATTTCGAAATTCAACTCTCTGTCTCTCTTTTCCTTCATGACTTGGCGAGTGACCATGTAAGGGTCAAAATTCTTGGGTAGACCAATCATTCTCTCTAACGGTGGATGTGGGTACTCCGGGTCAACCGTCCGACGATGATCATCCATGGCAGTAACGCCTTGTTTCACTTTGTTAGCGAAAAGCTCGGAACTGTTAGCTTCCAAGAGAGATCGAAGTTTGACGACCCCAGCAAAGTCCAATTCACTTTCTTTCTTCCCATGGTGTTTCGACATTGTGTTAGATTTGACTGGAAAAGAAAGTTGGGCCGAAGAGGGTTTTGGTCGTTGAATATTCGAGTTCGTGATTGCCATTCCCTGTAAATTGAATGATAATTAACAAAGTTAGGATGATTCTGAATTTTTAGTCATAAGCTTTTCAGTGAACTTCACATACCGGAGTTTTTTGCGTCAGACTCTTGTCTCCATTTCCCTTAGGGTAAAACATGGCCCCTGGACGATTCATGAGTGAACTCTCTTGTTCTTCTTCATCAGAATCATCAAAATCCATTTTGAAAGAATTCAATCCTGGAAAACTTTTGTTGTCTAAAGGAGCTTTGGGTTCCCCGAAGAGTAATTTATTGACAGCAGAATGCTTCGGTGTTTTGATATAATTCTTCGGGTCCGACTTCAATTTGAGGGATTCACGAAATTGTTGCGAGATTTCAGCCAATTTCTCGTTCACAATTACCGCAGTATCCTTCACCAAGCTTTCGGCTTCGAGTTTAGCGTTTGGGTTTTTGGAATATCCGTAACTACCTGGTCCACTAGAACTGGGATTGCGAAAACTCCCTGTAGTACGTCTATTAAGATGCACAGTCTCCTTTAAATTTTTCCATTCTTCTCGTTGTTCTTGAATTTTCCTTTGGATTGCATGGAAGGATTTATCTTCTTTTGGTTTACTCTTGAAAATATTTCTTAGTTCATTCCGATGTTTAGCGTCAAAATGTTCATCGTCGTCAAAATCTTTCTGACCGAGTGTCTGAGGTCCTGGTTTCCTAAATATTTTATTGAGAAGAAATAAACTTGAACCTTTCATTTTAGTGGATCGTGATTCGTATAATCGTGTCAACAAATTTGAACCGAAAGTTTGCTGTAACTTTAACTGGAAAAAACGTCATTTCTTGAACGTTACCTGAAATCTCTTCCAATCTGATCATAAATTTCCTTTTGAACATTTCTTCCAACTTTCTTCAGTTCATTTCGAACCCGATCATGGTCGGACATAAAAGTTTCTCCTTGAAGACGTAAGGCCTGTTCTTCAAGTTCAAATTTGAATTTGGTCATATCGGATCGTGTAAGTGCGTCGGATTTTAATTTTCTAGAAGTGTCCCCCTTCGACCTCAAATTTCCACCTGCAGGCCAAGAACCTTTGGTGGTTAAAGACGGAGCCGGCCGTCGTTCCGTGATAGACTTGAACTGTGGAGGACTGAAAAATTCTGAATCCAATTGCATGTCCAGGTTCATTGGAATTTGAATATTTCGGACAGCTGGTTGCTTTACAGTTGCTCTGCCGAGATTCGTCAATGCTCTAGATTGGGGACTCATTTCTGGCATTTCGCCAAAACCCGAGTTTCTGAACATGTCATAGTTTGGAGGATCAAATTTGACATTTTGTCTCAGTGGATATTTATTTAGTCGGGACTCTATATGTCCAGGTTTACGGAATGTTGGGACTTGGACTTTTGGCCTTGTCGATTGCTTTGCACCTTTGAAATAAAAATTAGTCTATATTTTACAATTTATGCGTTGCAGGATTTTGCGCAATATAGGTGAAGAGAGAAACGATTTCGACAATTGACCGTTCGTTTTGTACCGTGTGCTGAATTAATATGCGGCTGGTGAAACATTCACCTCTGACACAAGAGTATATAGTTTATACCCTTGCTCTGACAATGAAATGAAACTAATGAACTAGAACTTGTCTCAATGCAGAAATGAAAGTTCGCTGTCGGAGTCGATCTGCGCTGATTATTTTTGAAATGGTCTAAATTACATAGGCGTAAACTGATTTGTGTACTTACCTCTCATTGTATTGTGATATGATACGCAGCCTTTCTGCAGGACTAAAGAATTTTCTGCCTTGTGAAAATTATTATTAAATACCACCTGTGGCTACCTCAATTCTGAAACGCATCGGCCAGGGCGCTGATAATGCTTATTGGACGTCTTTGTGCCTTCGGTGTAATCTGGTGACCAGCTTGTTTGTTTATTCCATTAAATTCGACAGAATAATTACCTTAGATACTCTACGAATTACGCCTATACGTGTACTATTTTGTCGTATCTCTGATTTTTAGGTGGTCAAACTTTGAGGCTTCGAAATCGAAAACAATCCACACCCGTTAAGACAAGTGCAATAGTTGAATTGATGTGAAATGCAACGAATTCTTTTCAAAGTCACGAAATTATTCCGTTGTTTCAAATCTTACTACGATGAATGTAATAAAAACACACTGTATTTTGTTCAAAAATCTATTTAATTTCAAAGTCGTAAATTTTGAGTGACAATTTGAAAACTAAATTCCCTAGTCGACGATTCCCAATTGTTCCCTCAATTCTTCTTGCCTCCTGGCCTCTTCCAGTCTCCTTTGTTCTACGATTCTTTCCAGAGTCCTTTGCATACTCCGATTTCCATTTCTCTCCTGATTCTCCTTTTCAAGATCCTTGGCCGCTTTCTTCTGTCTCTTCCGTTTCTTCTTGGCCGCTTGGATTTGATTGTACTTGCTCAATTTGTCAAATGATTTGGAAGCAATGAATGAAGACAAGAGACTTATTCTCTTAGACAATTTTACCACTTCTCCAGCTCCCCAATTCAAATGTCCCAAATTACTTAGAATTCTAGATCTGATCTCAATGTCAACCGTGGGGACAATATCACTCAAAGATTGAATTACAGCCGCATTACAAGCCAGAGACATGATCACCGTCCCAAAATCAACGTCATGTCCAAATTCCAATTGTTTCACGGCATCACACAAAAGTTTTATCAAATTCTTGTAAGATTTCTTTACTCGGACCCCCGCACTCAGAGCTGCCAAAGAATTTTTCCCACAAATCAGTATTGAATCAATTTCTTCCATGCAAAGTGATAAATCTTGAATTGCTTCTCGCATTGGCATTTTCGCCCCCGTCGGCAAATCATTCAGATCCTTGTCTTTATCTCTTGGGTTATTTTCATCAAATATTAATTTTAAACCAGGGAGTCTTGGACATCTCAAGGCATCATCAAGTTTCATCGCCTTCTCGATTGAACTTTGGATTCTCTTACAAACGGAGACAAACGAGACTGAGATTTGGAACAAAACACCAGAGAACACATTTTGACTCCGAAATTTTGTGATAAGATGGGCAGTGTACTTTTTAGTTGGTCTGGCATATTTCCCGGTCAGGAAATCCTGGACTAATTTTCCGATTTTTTCAGACACACGGCTCATGTAGTACTTTGATGTTGTTAGTCGTCCCGAAGCAAAAGATGCGTTTCGGTCCACCATTTCTAGTAGACATTGAGGGTTTAGAAAAACTGGCTCCGCTTTTTCTCTTGTGGCTGTGCCCAACAGATTTATACGATCAGGGCCACCGGTGTAGGAAATTGAGAATTGCCATTTATTGCAGTCGATTGTTTCCATTAGGATCCCTGGGCGAGATGATAAGGACATCTCAAATTTCTCAGGGTGCAGCTCAGGAGCAAAACTCCAAACGTTTGATAAACTTAAGAAAAATAAAATAAAATAAGTCAATTAATTAATTGTCAAATTACACACACAGATAGCATCGGAACACGAATCCATAAATATTAGACTAAACTGGTGGATATTTTTGAAGAAATTGAAAACTCACTTGGAAACTTGTCTCTCAACGGGTGCACATGATCCAATTGAAGAATTCGGTGACTTAATGCCTCCAGACTCGGATTCAATTGAATTTGAGTCGACGCTTATTGATGGACTTGAAGTTCCACTTGTGCTTTTAGTTTCGGGGGACTTGTTGCCTACAATAACGACTTTCGTCCCATTCCTGGAACTATTTAGATGTGCTGCTCCAGCACCTGAGTTTTTAAATGGAATTTGACTATTTCGTGCTGAATGAAGATACTCATAAATATTTTGAGCGGCGGACGCATAGATCTCAGCCGCTTTTTCCAGAGCATCCATTTCATTTGAAGATTTGATGAAATCCTGGAATTTTGGACTAGACGCGAGGGAAACAGATACATCGGACCCGAGGACAATGTCTTTAAAAACTGTATTGACCAAAACGACGCTTGTCTCTGAAGCAGCAAATACGTCCGAACACATGTTTCGTCCAATCGTCTCAAGACTTTTTCTGTCAATTTTTGGTTTCTGCTCCTGCTCGATTAACGCTTCGGCAGTGGAGGTCGAGGACGTCGATCCACCCAAGACGAGAGCGCCTTGCAAAGAACCAACCAGGTTTTTGACGACTTCTTCAAAGCAATTCTCAGATTTCGATTCTCCTTCCAATAATCGGTCTTCTTCTCTTTGAATCCCAAACTCGCCACCTTGACCTCTGACCTCAGCCTCTCCAACTTTGATTTCAACAAGGGGGTCATCATCCACAAATTCCACGCTTTTCTTGACTGTTTGTGTTCCTTTGGAATCTTTTGGTCTTGGGGTTGGACATGAGGATTTGTGGCGGAGGTCACTGTCAGAAACCGTTGTGAATTCTCCAAGTTTGGACCGACTTCGGCAAAATTGTAATGGAATTTGACCTGGACTATTTGTAAATGGTGAGGGTGGTGGTGTGGGAGTGGAACCGAAGGCAACCCATCCGAACAGAGTTCTTTGACATTCCGTCGCTTCCGGTGTTATCACTTGGGCATTCGGTTCTGGAATTAATGAGAGATAAAAAGAAACGTTCAAATAGTCTCATTAATTGACATGATTTGATATTTTATTTGGAATTTGCAAGACTGACCTAAATTCGATCGTGAACAAAACATTTAAAAAATATCATTTTCAAATGAACATTAAAGTTGTAACGCCGTATTCAAACAAAATAATGCATGCTTTGATTTACTTTAAAATACAGGTGGTATGCACTAGTCACTGATAAATATATCTGAATTATGGATTTATATGAAAATGTAAAGTCCGAGTGTGTTTTTGAGTACTATGTCCAAAATTTGATTTGTAAAAGCATATGAAACTGAAGGTCAAAAGGTCATCTTACTTGGCGGCGGTGGAATGACGCTCTGGATCAACTTGTATTCCTTTTCTGTGACAAAAACTTCATGATATTGTTTCCCTTTTGGCGGTTGATGCTTCGCGTCAAAGAAATCGCAACTGTAAGGCGACTTGTCATCTCTGACTGACTCCAACTCATTAAAGCCCACGAGTCCGACTTTCCCATCACAAACTCTGAGCAAAATTGCAGAGAATTTTTTAAAATTAAATTTCATCATTCCTGAATTCTACTTTCAAGTAATTCACTTTAAGTTGTATTACTTTACGTACATAATTTTGTGACGTGGAGAGATACTTCTCTTAGTCTGTCTTTGCTTGTTGGGCGATTTCTTTTGAGTATTGGAGTTTGAATTTTTGGATTGAAGAGATCCCAAAATTTTGGTTTGTTTCTTCTTTGAATTCTTAGAATCCTTTGAACTCGGACCAGCAGCGGACGAGTCTGAATTTGTGTCCCTGGTGTTATTCGCGGTGACCGTAATCGTATGCACACTTGCTTTGTGATCCAATTCTAACAGTCTTGAAATTTTCCCTACGTCATCTTCACAATTTCGAATTTCTTCGTAAACAGACGTGAAAGAGGTCACTGACTCACCAGCCTCAGCACAAGAACTGATTGACCCAATACTATCTGTGCACTCAACAGCTTCGTACACATGTTGAATTAACCCTGGAATATCTTTGAATTTAGATTCATTGTGGTTTTTAGTTTTTTGACCGACACTTGTGTCAATGTATTGCACGGATGATACGACGTCTATCGCGTCTTCATATCCTAAAGCACTCCAGGCATCCAGACCAATTTCCCAAGGGGGCTGCATGTCAAGGCCATGGGCAGTACTTGGCTGGTCAGGGTCATCATTCGACTCAAAATATTCCAATGAATCCTTAGGAAATATACAATAGTACTCTCGTTAATTGAAATTCGGAAATGGTCACGCTTCGGCGTATATCGTGAAGAATGCGTTGCCTGACGTCCGTTTAGACGGTACCCCTAGTTTTGGGAAAAAGCTCCAGGGGATAAAAACCGCTTTGAAGCAACGATCGTAAATTGTTTACGGGAGGGGAACCGAGTTTTGACCATAACATAATGCCATTATGATTAAACGGACTGACCTTAGGAAAATTTGCCAAGTACAATTGGGATGTCGTACTCCTCAATGGTACTGTCGACTGTGTCGACCCAGACGGAGCATCGCTCTGAACTGGGTCCCGATTTTCGATTTCCTTACTCATCTTTGTAAGGTCACTCGGTACTTTCTATTACTCATGACGGATACTAACCATCGCACAACATAATTTTGGTACAAAAATTACTATTTTTAAATTCTAAAAAATTTAATTGGTTTAGTTAATTTTGTATATGTAATTAGACGACGCAAAATTCATTGTTTGTTCAATTGTTATGTGATTTAAGATGGATTGAATTTCCAGGACGACTTGGGATTAGGGCATGCAGAACCGGGCCAAATTTTGAGAACCGGTTCTTCGGTTCCACGGTCAGTCAGAACCGGGTAAACCGGGAGAACCGGTTCTCATAAGAAATTATGGAAATACGGGTTTCTCATAGTA